>JBBPBX010001095.1:81052-96336 GCA_038048925.1 Garcialebias charrua | reverse complement strand
GCACTTACAGTGTGTTTTGCACACAGCATGCCGAGAATCAGACTTGAAGTCTTTTTAGTCATTAGCAGTTCTGTTGTGATGCTGCAATGTACTGTAGGTCACTGTCTTCAGCTGTATCATATAAAGAGAAAATACTCCATCACTGAGGGAATAATCTCATTCACAATAAATTGCACTTAACAAGAAAGTCAGTTTATAGTGTTCTGATTAAATGGGTTTGTGTGATATCGTTCATGGATGGATGGAACATGTTGGCCAGTATCCACCATAGAAGCAAGTACCGTTGATCAATAGGCTACTGCCCAGGTGTCATTTAACTGAAACCAGCTTGTTAATTACTGAATGTTCCTTTCTACAGGTCCTGTTTCTCCCATCAATCACCAGAAGGTGACCAATCTCCTCCAGTCGCCTGCTGTCAAGTTCATCACTCACCCCGAATTCTTTACTGTGTTGCACAGTAACTATGTGAGTGCTGCTCATAACAACACACAAATACAGTTTATGTGGGAAGGAAAGACTCCAGGTGTGTTTGAAGAATTCACTTGTAGGCACTATGCTGTATTTTATATAGGAGGTAGGGAATCACTCCATGTTCGTATTTCTAACACTATTTGACTGCAGTGGTACTTCATATTAGAGCCTGACGGATATGGAAATTTTGGATATCGTCGATAGCAATATTGAGGGGAAGGCGACTGCCGATAACCGATATAATGGATGAAAATTTCTGAGCTTTGTTCACCTAAGAATCTAAGAAAACAGCAAGTGTTGACTGGGGCTTGTTTATTTAGAGCAGCTGTTTGCAACCATGAAGCTAAGTAAATCAGAACCACCTATACGTAGTCCCACAGAAGGTTTACAAGTGGTGCACCGGTCATAAAAACGCTCCCTAATGTACGCAACGAACATACGTTGCGCACATTAGGGTCTTAAAGGTACACCTTGTTTGTGAATTTTAGGTAAACCATACAGACTAGGTGTTGCCTCCCCTGGGTACAGTGTGTGGTACAGAATACGGTCAATAGCCTTGTCCTGCTCCAAATGTTTCAGGCAATCTCTTGTAGCCACAGATCTCTTTTCAGGGGTTCATAAGTGGTTAATTCACTAAGGAGTGACATAACTTTCTCATGATAGTCTTTCTGGTTCAAACTCACTGTGCACCTTTCTTTGTCTGCTGGGAGAATTATGATGTTTTTGTCCTTGCTAAGAGTGGTGAGTGCATCCCTCTCTTCTCTACTGATGTTGGAAGGTGGGGGTTTGGCATTGCTGAGGAAGGCTGAAACTTTGATTCTGAGTTGTTCTGCTTCAAACTCTTTAATTTTGTTGTTGCTGAATACAGCTCCTTAGACTGAATAAGTCTTTTGGAGGAAAGACGAAACGTTTCTACTTTTTTTGTTGTTGCTTTGTTTTGTTTTTTTTGAATGTCCAGAGGACCAGACTTAACTTTTTTAGATATTCTTAGTTTAGCGTATTTTGAGTTAATATCTTAGATCTTATTACTGTTTTTCTTTACATTTTATACTTTTGTTGGATATAACTGGAACCCTGTGTACACACTCTCGTTTTACTACATGTACCACATGAGGTGCAAATGACAATAAAGAAACCTTGACCTTGACTTTGATATGTTGCAGGCCCTGGATCCCTGTCTAGTGATTTTTGTGTTTTCTCGTGCAGTTTAAGGAGACATGTTTGTAGCTGTTTGATTTTTCCTTTGAGGTTCCTTTGAGGTTATGGTAAACTGTTTTGATACCTGTGGTAAAAATGTTTTCAGTAGAAACCAGTAAAAATAGTAATCAATATGTATATGTGTGTGTATATGTATTGAAAAAAGTTGACATGATGGCACAGTGGTTAGAGCCATCACCTCTCATAGCGTTAACCTTGACTAGTCTGCTGTGTCAGCTCAGGCTGCATTGCATCATGGTCTAGTTCCCCCAGTGTATTCAACCTTTATTTAGTCAGGTTAATCCAGTTGAGCCTTGAGGACTCATTTACAAGAGAGACCTGTTTTCAACAAAGAATGATGACAACAGCGACAACAATAGACAATCATACAATAGACAATCATCATCTGGGCAGCACGGTGGCACAACTGGTAGAGCTGCTGCCTCTCAGCGAGAAGGTTGCCGGTTCAAATCCCGGTCCGGGGCCTTTCTGGGTGGAGTTTGCATGTTCTCCCCGTGCATGCGTGGGTTTCCTCCGGGTACTCCGGTTTCCTCCCACAGACCAAAAAACATGCTTGTTAGGCTGATTGGTGACTCTAAATTGACCCTAGGTGTGAGTGGATGGTTGTTTGGTGTGAGTGAGACAGGTCCCTCTTGTAAATGAGTCCCCGTGACTCAACGAGGCTAGCCTGTATAAATAAAGGTTGAATGAATAAGAGAGGCATACAGATTTTTTAAACAAGTTAATAAAATATGTCGAAAAGTAGCAAAATAGCTAGATTATAAGGCAAATGTAGAAAACTAAAAACAGGAACATGTCTGCATTGGTTCTCGCCAGGAGTCCAACAGTTTCTTAAAGCCATTTAGAGAGGTCAAGGTCGAGAGCTTCAGATCTTTTTGTAAGATATTCCAGGAAGCAGGAGCAGAGTAGGAGAAGGCCCTTTTTCCAAGTTCAGTCCTCACTGACGGAACACTGCAGGTAATCATGTCCTGAGAGCGCACACTGTAGCTGCACTCACACAGAGACGATGAAAATGTGCCAGTGGGAGAGTCTGCGTGAAGTTAATAATGACCAGTTAACTAGTGAATACAGAGTGCAGTGGTGGGTAAGATAATCACAGCCAGTTATGAATCTTAGTGCACCATGACAGACAGCATCCAACATCTGCAGGGTGCTTATAGGAGCGTTCATGTAGATAATGTCACCGTAATCAATGGAGGGAAGGAAAGTCACAGTTAAAAGGTGTTTCCTAGCATTCAGAGTTAGACAGGATCTGTTTCTGAAAAAGAAACCCAGTTTAACTTTAAGTTTCTTTACTAGGTCACTGTAGTGTTTCTACACACTCTGACTAGTTTTCTATTGGCCACTACATGGTGTATAAAAAATTACAGTTAGAATATTGTATACCACCACAAAATGGCTGACAGTATCAGTGAATAAGTGGAAAATTTGAGCACAACTTACATTTTGCAACTTTATTCGAACTGCTAATTACCATCACAGACTATGACAATATACTGTAACATGTGATACCGGTAAGCTGAGTCAGGTGCTGCTAATCAAAATAAATAATTAGTCACATAATACAGTATACAGAATAATAATATCTATAATTTTCCTCACCCAAATGAATTGACAGCTTTGATTGAACTTTCTCTTTAAAGGCAGCCTACCGTATGTTCACCAGCAGCAGCTGTGTGAAGCACATGATACTGAAGGTGCGACGTGATGCCAGGAACTTTGAGCGCTACCAGCATAACAGGGACTTGGTGGTCTTTCTCAACAAGTTTGTAGACACACAGCTGGAGATGCCCAGAGGCTGGGAAATCAAAACTGACCCTCAGGGAAAGGTAGGACTTTCCATACACATACAGGATGTCCTAAAGCAGATCAACACTACTCTGTCATATGAGAATCAAACACTGGATTAATAATGTAGTTCACTGTCATTAGAGCATAACCTTTGAAGTGAATAAAAGTCACATAAATAATTCTCACTTCATTTGAATTATGTATCATGCAAATGTATTTTACAATAACAATCTTTTTTTTGTCTTTTTCTTCAGTCTTTTTTTGTGGACCACAATAGTCGAGCCACAACGTTCATCGACCCTCGAATCCCTCTGCAGAATGGCCGGCTGCCGGGCCACCTCGCCCACAAGCAACACCTGCAGAGACTACGCAGCTACAGCGCTGGGGAGGTACTCCACTTACCTTTACTGTCAATCAGCTGCACAGGACAGTTAGCAGTGGTGCAAAAAAAAGTTTTTTGACATATAATTATTGTTTTATTCATTAAAACAAATACAAGTGAACAAACTGATCAGATTCACATGAAATCCAATCTTAAAGATGTTACATAGTTCATTTGTCCATTTAAATAAATTAATTATTTGTACTCTGAGGGGAAAAGTGATTTGTTTATCTTTCTAAATATGTTCTATCATGTATGTGCAAATTCAATATATTCTTTAATGGTATGGGTTTTGAGTTGAACTATTTTCTTGTGATGGTTTTTTTACTTGCTGCCAAGAGTATAGTAAGTATGCATGCATCAGGATAGTATAGTAAGTAGTTTCTTATCATATTCATTCAAGTTTTTATAATTCATATCACCAAAGTACATAGTGACACTGTTAAACAGAATTTTTAAATCAAAAACGGTCTTTACATATCTTGAATATGTTCCCTAAAAGTATAACTTAGCAGTTCCAGAAGATATGCCAATGGTTAGCTTCATTAGTCCCAAAAGTCTCCAACAAGCATCTTCTGGTGTATTTTGATTGTTTGTTTGTTTATTAGTGAAGCAACAAATGTCATCAGGGTTTTCCAACATAATTCTTGCCATGAGTTAGACTCCATTGTGATGGAATTTTTCCAACTTTCTGATAAGACACGTCTATCCTTATCTTCCCGTCTTTATGACACTTCCCATTTTTCCGGACTGTTGGTCCTAAGTACTTACTGTAAAGTTCTGGACCTTTTTGAACTCCTCTCATTGTAGCCTCACTTTTCCTCTTGCCTCCCTTTCATTCACACACATACTACTTGTCATTATGTTCAAAACAACAGAAAAGATAATGGCTAGCTTTCATATTATCTTAATACTGAGTTTTTAAAATGAGATTTCAGGCTAACAATTACCCGCTCCATGGTGTTTACGTTGTCTCAGTGACTGAGGTGACTTTTTTCAGTTATTTATCTGCTTTCTTTTTTTTTTTTTTTACAGGAAACACTATGCGTAATTCCACTCCCATGCTAATAGCGCCCAGCTGTACCAGTCTGCTAAACTTATTTTTACACGTTCTCCCCAATATGACTGTTGGAGAGAGATTAGGAGCTTGTTTGCTCAAATTGTCCTCAAACTCAACAGTAATGAAACAGGATTCCTTCTTGTGGGCTACAAGTGTGCACTCTCTAAACATCTCAAGTTCTCAGTCACCACCAATGACTCCACAGTCTCCTCTCATGTTAATAATCTGGGTATTATCCTATGCATCACACTAATGTTTGAAAAAATATACAGCCATGGGAAATGAAGTCCACCCTCTCTGTTTTAGGGTTTCATGGATTAAGACTTAAAATAATTACTGTAACTGGTTAAGAATCAAAACTTTATCAAATCTATCCTCAAGTGTACAAAAACACAGCAGATTCCACCAAATAATTATTTATTGTGGTACAGTGGACTAAATCTTTACCCTTCTATGTTCTATGTGGGATCTTTTAAGAATATGGGGTGCTAGAGTTGTTTCTAAGGGCTATAGTCCCCTGTATAATCAAAGCAGCACTGTGTCCACATTCTTAGCACAAAGTCAGGAGAGGAGAGTGACTGGTTTGGGAATCTAGGGGCCTCGGCTCTGCTTCTTGTGGATGATATGGTTCTGTTGGCATCCTCAAGCTCTGACCTTCAGTATGCACTTAGTAGGTTTGCAGTTAACTGTAAAATGGCTCCACAAAGTCTACGGCCATGATTCTCAACTGGAAAAAGATGTAATGTTCTTTCTGGTTTGGGGATGGGTCTCTGCCATAAACAGAGAAGTTCAAGTATCTGGAAGTCTTGATCACAAGTGATAGTGAGATGGAGTGAGATATGGTTTGATAAATGAGCCTCATCTGCAGTGAGGAGAGCATTGATTTTTTTTGATATTATAAAAAAGGAACTGAGCTGGAAGGCAAAGCTCCTGATTCACTGGTTCATCTACTTTCCAACCCTCACTTATGGCAAAGATATGGAGAGCATGACTGAATGAATGAGATTCTGGATCTGTGGCCAAAATAAGCTTCCTCCGTAGGGTGGCTGGGCTCAGCCTTAGACATAATAATAATAATAATAATAATAATAATAATAATAATAATAATAATAATAATAATAATAATAATGAATTCAATTTATAACGCACTTTTCATTAATGAAAATCTCAAAGTGCTACAAAGTGCAACAGAATTAAATGTCAATAAAACAAATAATAAAACAAGTAAAATCAATAACAGTATCAACTAAGATCAAAAGTAGAATCATGAGGAGGTAGAGTATGCTCGGTTGAAAAGAAAGGTCTTCAAGCCGCTCTTAAAGTCAACCACAGACTGTGGGGCTCTCAGACAGTCAGGAAGAGAGTTCCACAGGCGGGGGGCAGCCACACTGAAAGCCCGGTCTCCCATGGTCCTTAATTTGGTTCTCGGAATGTGAAGGAGATTACTGTTCTGTGACCGCAGCGACCGGGTGGATGAGTATGGAATAAGAATATCCTTCAGATAATCTGGTGAAGTTCCATGTAAGCATTGATGTGTAATGAGAGCAGTTTTGTACTGAATTCTGTAGGCGACAGGAAGCCAATGAAGGTTATGGAGAATGGGCGTAATATGTTCAAATTTACGAACTCTCAACAAGATCCTTGCTGCACTGTTTTGAATATATTGAAGTTTCTGAAGGTTTTTGCCAGGGATTCCAATAAACAGGGAGTTGCAGTAGTCGAGCCTGGAGGAGACAAAAGCATGGACGAGCTTCTCAGCATCGGAAAAAGTTAGGGATGGGCGAAGTCTGGAGATGTTTCGAAGATGGAAGAAGCAAGTTTTAAACAGAAGCTTAATGTGATTTTCAAATGTAAGATTGGAGTCCATTTTTATTCCAAGATTTGTAACAGAGGTGGAGAGGGGGATGTCTTGATGTAAAGAGCTCCATCATTCATTGTGGGGTCGGAGTTAAGCCCTGGTTCTCCACATTGTAAGGAGGCAGCTGTTATGGTACAGGTATTTGATTAGTATACCTCCTGGGCACCTCCCACTGGACATTTTCTGGACATGTCCTTCTGAGACTCTTGTGCATATCCATATCTCACTGTAGGGATTATGCATCTTTTCTGGGTCCTCTCTGCACAAGCAATTCATAGCAACTGTCAAGCATAGCCTTAGAGGGCTGATGCTTGTTATTTTTTTATTTTTCCACCCACTGGACTTTGGCACCTTACAGTCATTAATTCAACCATGAACTACTCTGTTGAAGTATTCTAGGGCCGACTGTGAGGCCATTCATCCAACAGCTGAAGTTGGGACCAAACTTTGTCATAATGCAACAGAACAATGATCCCAAACAAATGAAATCTACAACATCTACAAAAAATATATACAAAAGAAAAGATTCAGTGTGCTGCAATGGTACCTTCAAAGTCAGGAGCCCAACCTACCGTAATTGAAATGCTGTACTGGGATCTTAAGAGAGCATTGCAGAAATCATTGTCTGCGAACCTTAATGAGCTGAAGCAACATTGGAAAGAGGGGTGGGTCAAAATCCCTCCACGGGCATATGACAGAAAGGTTGTCTTACAGAAAACCACTACTGAGAGTTCTTGCTGCTTTCTCTCAAGATTATTTGTTGACCGAACCACAGAGAGACTCCGGTCTTTCAACTGTACTTCTACAAATCTCTGAACCTTTCTCATACAATTCATACATATCCCACATTTGTCCCACATTCAAAGTTTCACTTAAAACTTCTTTTTGAACTGGCCTATTCCAAATAATATGTCTTTCTTTTAAACAAATGTGTGAAAATGTTGTTTACACTTTATGTGTGGTTGTTTAGGAGGGAGTATATGAGAGAATTCAGACGTCAGTCATAAACTTTTGTTACTTCAGTAGTTGTCAGTCTGTCAGTTGACATCATGTCCTGTGTTTGTCCTCAGGCCTCTGAAGTTTCCAGGAGTTGGGGGGCTTCTCTGATGGCCCGGCCCGGAAACAGCCTGTTAGCAGCCATACGGAGCCAGCATCACACTGACCCACAACAGCTGACCTCTCTATGTAGGCACTGACCTGATGCTTGACTTCTGATCACATCCACAGCATGAGTTAACACATTCTGAAAGCACTCTGTTTTTATTTTAAAGCTTACAATGACAAGATTGTGGGCTTTCTACGGCAGCCCAACATATTTGATATGTTGCAGGAGCGACAACCCAGCCTAAGCAGAAACCACGCACTGAGGTAGGCCTGCTCTTCAAAAAGCTTAACCCAAAATGTTTTCTATAATGCTTTTCATTTCTTGATGGAATGCATAATGCCATAATGCATAATGCATAATGCATAATGCCAGCCACCATTTATCTCAGAGTTTTAGACTGTAGCCATTTTGTTCATACTTTATAAATAACATTAATCTCATGTTTTAGTCTTTCAAGATGTGTTAATGCTCAGAGAGTGTGATGAGGATGGCTCTAAAGTAATAATACATAAAAATATACTTCAATGTCTGTAAAACCTGCTGAGTTATAACAATCTTTATGTTTGCTAAGCCTTCTTAGTTTCGGAAGCCATTCTGAAATTGGTTGATTCCAAAAATGTTAATGAATTGTTTAAGTATACTCTGATACTTTTTGAGAGTTTTAATCTAATCTGATCTCTGGTTCAAAATATATTCTGTTACAGACAAACAAACACATAATCCAACGCAGGTAAAATTGCTCTTTAATCTTGGGTGGCTGGTGATAAAAATGGACATGAACTATTTCTATGTGTGTAGATGGATTTTACAAATCTTCTGTTTAAAGTCAGAGTCAGAGATTGTTTATTGTAATTCGCACCACATGTGGTACATGTGATGGAACGAGATTATGTACACAGGGTCCCAGTTACATCCACCAATAAAATGGAAAAGAAAAACAATAATACCATCTAAGCTATGAACTAAGACAAACATCAACTAAAAATACAGTAAGCACTAATAGCATAAAAACATTACATCAAACCGTAGCACGAACATGAGTCTGTATGAGCAGATGAGCACGAAAGAACACAGCAACATGAAACAGATCAGCAGCAACATGAAACAGATCAGCAGCAACATGAAACAGATCAGCAGCAACATGAAACAGATCAGCAGCAACATGAAACAGATCAGCAGCAACATGAAACAGATCAGCAGCAACATGAAACAGATCAGCAGCAACATGAAACAGATCAGCAGCAACATGAAACAGATCAGCAGCAACATGAAACAGATCAGCAGCAACATGAAACAGATCAGCAGCAACATGAAACAGATCAGCAGCAACATGAAACAGATCAGCAGCAACATGAAACAGATCAGCAGCAACATGAAACAGATCAGCAGCAACATGAAACAGATCAGCAGCAACATGAAACAGATCAGCAGCAACATGAAACAGATCAGCAGCAACATGAAACAGATCAGCAGCAACATGAAACAGATCAGCAGCAACATGAAACAGATCAGCAGCAACATGAAACAGATCAGCAGCAACATGAAACAGATCAGCAGCAACATGAAACAGATCAGTAGCAACATGAAACAGATCAGCAGCAACATGAAACAGATCAGCAGCAACATGAAACAGATCAGCAGCAACATGAAACAGATCAGCAGCAACATGAAACAGATCAGCAGCAACATGAAACAGATCAGCAGCAACATGAAACAGATCAGCAGCAACATGAAACAGATCAGCAGCAACATGAAACAGATCAGCAGCAACATGAAACAGATCAGCAGCAACATGAAACAGATCAGCAGCAACATGAAACAGATCAGCAGCAACATGAAACAGATCAGCAGCAACATGAAACAGATCAGCAGCAACATGAAACAGATCAGCAGCAACATGAAACAGATCAGCAGCAACATGAAACAGATCAGCAGCAACATGAAACAGATCAGCAGCAACATGAAACAGATCAGCAGCAACATGAAACAGATCAGCAGCAACATGAAACAGATCAGCAGCAACATGAAACAGATCAGCAGCAACATGAAACAGATCAGCAGCAACATGAAACAGATCAGCAGCAACATGAAACAGATCAGCAGCAACATGAAACAGATCAGCAGCAACATGAAACAGATCAGCAGCAACATGAAACAGATCAGCAGCAACATGAAACAGATCAGCAGCAACATGAAACAGATCAGCAGCAACATGAAACAGATCAGCAGCAACATGAAACAGATCAGCAGCAACATGAAACAGATCAGCAGCAACATGAAACAGATCAGCATCAACATGAAACAGATCAGCAGCAACATGAAACAGATCAGCAGCAACATGAAACAGATCAGCAGCAACATGAAACAGATCAGCAGCAACATGAAACAGATCAGCATCAACATGAAACAGATCAGCATCAACATGAAACAGATCAGCATCAACATGAAACAGATCAGCATCAACATGAAACAGATCAGCATCAACATGAAACAGATCAGCATCAACATGAAACAGATCAGCAGCAACATGAAACAGATCAGCAGCAACATGAAACAGATCAGCAGCAACATGAAACAGATCAGCAGCAACATGAAACAGATCAGCAGCAACATGAAACAGATCAGCAGCAACATGAAACAGATCAGCAGCAACATGAAACAGATCAGCAGCAACATGAAACAGATCAGCAGCAACATGAAACAGATCAGCAGCAACATGAAACAGATCAGCAGCAACATGAAACAGATCAGCAGCAACATGAAACAGATCAGCAGCAACATGAAACAGATCAGCAGCAACATGAAACAGATCAGCAGCAACATGAAACAGATCAGCAGCAACATGATGTGATATTTCACAGTGATTATTCTGGTTATTTATTCATGAGTCTAACAGCCTCAGGGTAGAAGCTGTTCCTCAGTCTAGTGGTTCTACACTTAATGCTCCTTAACTGAGGGGAGCAGGGCAAAGATTGTGTGTGCTGGGTGAGTGGGGTCTTTCATGATGCAGGTGGCTCTCTTCCTACATCTGGAGGTGTAGATGTCTGTGATGGTGGGAGACTGACTCCAATATCTTCTGTGCAGCCTTCACCACTCTCTGTAGAGCTTTTCTTTCTGCAGCTGTGCAGCCCCCATGCCACATGTTGATACTGGAGCACAGGATGCTCTCCACTGCACACCTGTAGAAGGAGGTGAGGACTGAACTTCTCAGACCAGCTCGTCTCAGCTGCCTGAGGAAGTAGAGTCTCTGATGACCTTTGTTGATCAGGCTGGTGGTGTTGTTGCTCCAGCTGAGGTTGTTATTCATGTGTACACCCAAGTACTTGTAGCTGGAGACCACTTCCACCACAGCTCCTCCTATGTTCAGGGGGGTGTAGGTCAATCTTCTACTTTGTCTTCTTCACATTTATGTGAAGGTTATTGTCTTTGCACCAGCTCTCCAGGTGTTCCACCTCCTGCCTGTTGCTGGACTCATTGTTTGTGATGCATCCCACCACAGCTGTATCATCTGCAAACTTTACAATATGACAGCCTGGATGGGTAGCTTCACAATCATACATGAGCAGAGTGAACAGGAGAGGGCTCAACACACATCCTTGAGGAGAGCCAGTGCTGAGGGTTATGGTGGAGGAGGAGAAGTTGTGAATCCTCACTGACTGTGGTCTGTTTGTTAAGAAGTCTTGGGCCCAGTTACAAAGGAAGGGGCTTAGTCCTAGTGTGAATAGTCTATCAAGGTTTGGGGGATCATGGTGTTGAAGGTAGACATTAAGTCCACAAAGAGCATATGTACATAAGAGTATTTCTGCTCCAGGTGGTTGAGAGCAGTGTAGACCACAGAGGAGATGATGTCCTCTGTTGATCGGATCTTGCAGTATACATACTGATGAGGGTCTTCGGTGATGTTGATTGTTGTTTTGATGTGGGTCATGACCAGTTTTTTTAAGCAAACTGATGTAATGTAGGTAACTTTAGCCACCGTTTATTAGTTCACCAGGTTGAGCTCAAGAAAATTATCTTTCAGTGAATCCAAATCTTTCTAAATTATTTTCTCACTGATTTTAAAGTCAATGAGAGTAGAAGTAGTCATGGACAGAAGAGCTAACCCTTCACTATGTCTTGCATTATCAGTAAAACAGAGAACAAGGTAAAGGAACTGGATATTTTTTCAACCTTGCTCTCGACGGAGGCAGTCGCAGCCCTTCCCTCTCCCGTCCTTCCCCCCCCTGCTGCTGGCAGCTCCTCAGCTAAGCACCTCGAACGCAAATTAAGATGGATTGGAGGTTTGGGCATTCGATTCTACAAACAAGATCTCTACAGAAGGAACGGCACAAGGGGAGCCTTCCCACCCTCACAGAGTGACGGAGGATACGCCATGGATTCCGCCATGGATTCCGTGGATTCCTGGGAGTGCTCTGTGGAGGTGAAGAATCTTGGATTATATTGGATTATGATGGCAGCGCTTTGCTTTTTGGCGTTTGTGGAGCACTGGTCTATCGCAAAATGAGGGAGACTTCAGCAGGACTTAATGCCTGGAGCACCCGACGTCTGGTCTGCGCCGTGACCTCGAGAAATCAGCTGTTTGTGAGCTTATCCAGAGGGTGAACAGATCACCCACGGATTTGGACTCTGGACGCTGTGGTCAACATCAGAAATCAGCTGTTTGCGAGCTTATCCAGAGGGTGAACAGATCACCCTCGGATTGGGACTCTGGACAGCTGTGGTCAACATCTGAGGTCAGAGCTTGGATCAGTGGAAAAAGTCCCGAATTGGATCACTTTGGAACAGAATCGCCCTTACAGACTGAAGGCCACAGAAATTACAATGTGTGCCTGATGTGAAAATATTTGTCAATTCTTATCTGACTCCCTTGGAAACAGCCTTGGGAAAGGCTGGATATCTAATTTCTCCTGAGATGTGCTTACTGTGGAAAAAATAGCTGCTGTTTGTCTTGTCTGCTACCCCCCCCCGGAGAACTTTTCTATGAGCGTTATCGGAGGCATCCGGAATGTATCATGGACAGATCCTCCCTGCCTCAGTCTCAACATGCAACATGTAACTGTCCTTATGTGCTTATGGTATGGTTTTTACTGTGTCATGCGGTGTCTTGCAGACAAAATGTGATACATTTTTTTTAATACTAATGCTGTAACCCCCATGGTTCCTTACCTTTTTTTCACACCTTTGACCTTCATCCCGAGACGGATGAGAGAGGCCGCGCTGAAGAACATGTCATGTGTTTTGAATAAGCAGCAGCTTTACATTCTCTACCCCTCTTCTGGATGACTGTGTATACATAATCACGTTGTGATTGGTGAGAACTGGTGCAATGTTAATAAAAGCTCTTGTATCTTGTATAATGGGATTAGGATTTTATCACTGAGTTCATGCAGATTGGTTATCATTACATTACACATCAATGTGTTCTCTTTTCACTGTTTAGAGAGAAGATCCACTACATCCGGACAGAAGGAAACCAGGGGGTGGAAAAGCTGTCATGTGATGCAGACCTGGTCATCCTGTTAAGGTGCACTGACTTCCTGTCTTTAAGAGGCATCTTTTGCATAATGGGGAAATTTAGCATCTGGTCATAAATTATTGATTTATTATTTATTAACCTTTATTTAACCAGGCAAATCCCTTGGAGATCACACATCTCTTTACATGGGAGGCCTGAAGGCAGTCTAACATGCATGTTTTTAGTCTGTGGGAGGAAACCAGAGTACCTGGAGAAAACCCACGCAAGCACAAGAAGAACGTGCAAACTACATAGAAAGACCCAGGTCCAACTGGGGATTGAACCCAGGCCCTTCTTGCTGTGAGCCATCGTGCTACAAAATGAAGATGTGAGAGATAAATGACACTGTGTAAGTCCAGATTCTAAAACTGAGCAGATGTGTAAAACCAGCAACAATTAGCTCATTTCTAAAAGGACCAAAGTGGTTTTCAAGGAGCTTTTCCAGCTAAAACGAATGCCGAGCCTCAAACCAACCAATCTGTTAATGATTTAAATAAATAAAAATAGATTACAGCAGGTTTCTTGTAGCTGACCAGGTGATCTTTGACTCAGACAGTTGAATGATTCAGTTTTGTGTGCAAACAAAAATAAAACGATTTAAAAAAAAATTGGCCATGTGAAATGCAACTGCACTGCTCGGTTTTTATTTAATTTATGCAAACACTCAGAAATCAGTAACATGAAAACTGACTAAAAGTACAAAGGTATATTTTACTGAAACTTATTGTCACAATTTTATTTCCAAAAGTTGCCGCCTGTTGCAAGCTTATCTTAAAGTTAGTATCACTTTTGTGAACTTGTACCTGATGGAGGGATTGGACCTCCTAATAATATTCCAATAATAAATAATGTTGCAGGGGTAGTTTGCTCCCAGTGGGGTCTTCCTTGACAAATTAGTTCTGAGTGGTGGACTGTGATTCAACAACCCCTGTGATAACGACAACACAATACCTGTCCGGATTAGGAACACTGTGACCTCGCCCTGGAACTGGGAATGGTGGTTTGAGCTGGACCCATTGATGCAGTCTGATGTAAAATGAGCTACACAACCAGTAGCTGCAGGATGCGCTGTAGGGACATGGTGCCTTGTCGATTTGGGTGAAAAGAAAATAAACACTGAAGCAATCACAGATTCATAAACTACATGGAATCAATCAGAGTTTAGTCTCGGTCAAACTGAGACGACTCATCACAAAACAACTTCCTGCTTCATGTGGCTACAAAAATATCATCCTCTGTGGCTTCTGGTTTATTTCATTGTTTCAGTTTATTTGAAGAGGAAATCATGCTGTACATCCCGCCTCACCCCGTTCACCCCGGCTTCAGCTTCTCCCCTCGCTGCTCACCGGCCTCCTCCCCACAGAACTCTCCAGGTCCGTATTCTCTGTGTATCTTTTTATTGAAAGCTGCATTTAATCTCAAACTCAAAACTCACCTGTTAAAGTAGCCTATGCATGATAACAATTGCATTGTCTTATTTTTTATTTTATTTTTTTTAAATTCATTTTACTTGTTTTTTCTATGTTTTTAATGTGTCTGGTTTATTTTTATTTTATTTTTTATGATTGACAATGTAAGGTGACCTTGAGTGCCAAGAAAGGCGCCTACAAATAAAATGTATTATTATTATTATTATTATAATCGTCCATCTTGTTCAGTCGGTAGAAAGTATAAACACGCACACGCAGAAAGTAGTAACCCTTCATGTTTCACTTTTGTGTGTTTCTGTCACTGCATGTGTGTGTAACAGGACTGTAGTGTACGTGTCATAACATTTACACAAAGCAAAATATGACCATCATCACTGTTTGGTAAAGCCTGCACAGTCTGGAAGGTGTTTTCATTTTGAAATCTGGTGAACCTAAGCAGGCCACAAATGTGTGT
>JBBPBX010001095.1:64136-80978 GCA_038048925.1 Garcialebias charrua | reverse complement strand
TGTGTGTGTGTGTGTGTGTGTGTGTAGCATTTATATAAAAAATGGGTCACAGCAGGACGCTTGGCTCAAGATTCAGCTCGTTATTGTCTTTGTATAAAATGTGACCTGATAAACCTTAAAAACACAATGAAGCCAGTGTGCACTGCAGACAGCGCAAACACATGACTCAACTAAACCACTGATCCAGTCTGCAGTTATTTTATGTAAACTAAATTATTTGACCCTCAGGTTTATGTTTCTTATTTGCTTAATGATGTAAAAAGCAACTGCATAACTTTTTCTGAGCCTGACAGTGATTAGACCAAAAGTAGACTAGATGACCTGACATATAACATCTGAAACCAGTTTCAACCAGTCAATACTTTCCCTTGGTCCAGAGGGATGTGTGGCAGTGAAAATATGAAACCCCCTAATCTCAAAATGTGGGGACATTGTGTAAAACTAAAGAAAAACTGAATGCAATGATCTGCAGGTCTTAAACTCGTATTTACTTTAAAATGGCCAATAATAAACATGTGAAATGTTGAAACTATTGTACATTTTGAAGGCACTTTTGACTTTCATGGCAGCAACACTTTTTTATAAAATAGTGACAGGACATGTTTACCACTGTGAAGCATCTGATTTTTCTTTAACAACTGAGCAGACCAGTTGGATTTTTTTTGGAGGGCATGTCATTTTTGTCTGTTGTGGGATTTTAATGTCAAACTGTGTTTATGGAGGTGACGGGGCTGTTTCCACTGGAGGAACAGACAATAGCCAATCACAACTAGCTATTATCCAGTATAACAAAAACAGCATTGGTAATAACACAGTTATTGTTGTTAAGTAGTACAAAGTTTATGGATTTATAAATTACTTTAATGTATCACATTAGAAATATTTTCCGTTTCTGTTAATGATGTCATTTTGAACGTACAAACCTTTTGGTCAGCTGAGTGGTTAGAGCAGTCGTCCTCTAATGCGAGAGATGGGGGTTTGATTCCACCACTATCCAGTCACATTGAAGTGTCCCTGAGCAAGACGCTGAACCCCTCACTGCCTCTGCTGTGTGTCCCATCAGTGTATGAATGAGCTCTAAAGCTCTGATTACAAATCTAATCTGTAGACTAGATATGTAGTAGAGTGCTGTGTGAACGTGTGCGGATGTAAATGAGGACACAGATTCTGTAAAGAGCTTTGAGCATCTTGATTACATAGAAAGATGATATAGAAGTACAGTCCACTTACTATTAACAAAAAAGTGACTATTTTAACAGCATTTGTAGTTCCAGTAAGCATCTGCATGTTGTCTTCTAACCAGTATGAAACCTCTGATTGTGAAAATGGTTAAATTGATCCTTTAACCTCTGCCTGTATGTGCAGGACTGCAAAGGGCCCGGGCCCCGGCTCCTTATCGCAGAGACTTTGAAGCCAAACTGCGAAACTTCTACAGGAAGCTAGAAGCTAAAGGCTATGGCCAGGGTCCCGGCAAATTCAAGTAAGTCCTCATGGAAACCTCAAACCAAGCCTACAAAGCTAACGGATCAGGTGTTGTTTGGTGTGATGTGGTTGATGCAGGCTGCTGATCAGGAGAGAACACCTACTGGAGGGCACCTTCAACCAGGTGATGGCTTACTCTCGCAAAGAGCTGCAGAGGAACAAACTCTACGTCACCTTCCTGGGGGAGGAGGGGTGAGACGCATTCATCAGGGTGTTCTCCAAACTTTCATGCCATCAGAACCCTGCTAGAACCTCACACAAAGTATTTTATGAACACATCATACATATGCAGTCCTACACAGACAAAAGTTGAACTGTTTTTAATGTTACATGGCTGAAAGAGCGATGCTCATGTCAGTCTCACCCACAGGACGGAGATGCTTCATGTGCAGTTTAACATCAGTCTATGAGCTGAAGCTGAGACGTCTGTACTGCTTCTGTTATCTCACCAGGTTAGACTACAGCGGCCCGTCCAGAGAGTTCTTCTTCCTTCTGTCTCAGGAGCTCTTCAATCCCTACTACGGCCTGTTTGAATACTCTGCTAATGACACGTACACTGTGCAGATCAGCCCCATGTCTGCTTTCATTGACAACCATCTGGAATGGTAAGCTGTTTGTGTGCACAATGAGAAACAACAGGGCCACAGTTTAGCTGGGCTTTGACTCAGAAGTTCAGAGGAAACTGACTGTTATAGACTTGAGTCATAGTTGAGTACAAGTTTGATAAAATAGAAAAAGGAATGCCAAGTTGTCCTGATGCATGCTCAATAATCCAGGTAGATGAATCTAACAAGTGGAGTCAGGTCCTCTGGACGATTCTTCTTGTTGAAATGTTTCATCTTTTATCCAAAAGACTTCTTCAGTCTGAGGAGCTGCAACAAACTCAGTCTTATAAATAGCACCTTCTCCTATTAGATCAACCAGTTTGCTGCTGACAGTCAGAACAAGCTTTTCACATGTAAAAGGAGACCATCAACCTAACGACTGACCGTTAGTGCCCCAACAGTGAAGAAGTCTTTTGGATAAAAGGCGAAATGTTTCGATAAAGAAGAATCCATCCAGAGGAGCTGACTCAAAGTTGTTAGAAATGCCAAGTTGTTTTGTTTGTTTGTTTGTGTTTTTGTTTGTTTGGTTTTTAACTTATAATAACTCTCACAGAAAAAGAGACAGAAAATTCAAACCACCTGTAGCGACGTTGAAAGTAGCAGGCTGCGTACAGCAATGTGGAACTTGTCAGTCATCCTCACCATGACCCCTCTCAAAACAATTTGTTTTAATAAAATCATTTTATACTGTCTTCTTCATACAGTCAGAACTAAAAACTGTGTCCTACAGACATCTGTCAAATAGAAATGCTGATAAATTCCAGAAAAGTATCTAACTTGTGTAAAAAACTATTACAAAACTAATTTGGTTAATTTATGGGGCGGCTGAGTGGTTAGAGCAGTCGTCCTGCAATGCAAGAGTTGGGGGTTTGATTCCACCAGCAGTCACTGGGCAAGACACTGAACCCCTCATTGCCTCTGATGTGTGTCCCATCGGTGTATGCATGTGATAAAGCTCTGATTACAGATCTAGTAGAGTGCTGTATGAATGGGTAAATGAGGACATAGGTTGTGTTGTAAAGAGCTTTGGGTGTCTTGTTAAAGAAAGAAAGGTGCTTTATAAGTACACTCCATTTACCATTTTAATTTGATGCAAAGAAAAAAGAAATACTACGGAGGCCCTGAAGTATAAATGAACAACATTTGAACAAAATGTAATTGCGTAAAGCCTAACCGGGGGTGACAAGTATTTTAGAGTAACAGGGTGGACAGTTGACTTAGGGACTTAATTTATTTTAATAATTTAAGCATACAAATATTTTGATATCATAAAAAGTCATTGGATGAGAACTATTACAAATAGTAATTTAAAAAATTGTTTTAAAAAAATGACTTTTTTTTTACTTAGAATTGTAACTTGATTTCAGGAAGCATGAAAGGGGACATGGCAGTAAATCCAAGTTGCATTTAAAATTAGATTCCATTATTTTAAATAAATGCATCTTATGTACATATGGTTGTGTTTTATGTTGGAGGGGAGTCAAACATATAAGACGAGATTAATAAAATTAATATTAGTCCACCTTTAAACAACATATACCACATTATGTCATGTGGACTCAAAAGGCACCAACTAGCAGGAATGACACTACATTGTTCTGTTTTTGTTGTTAAAAAAGATTTAAACACACACACGCATGCGCGCGCGCACACACATACACAAACACACACACACACACACACATCACCACTTCCAGTTTGGCTTAATGTAATTCGATTTTTTCAAATGTTGTTCATTTACAACTCAGGGCCACTGTAAAATACAAACATAACTAACATTTATTGACATTTAAATACAACATAAACTAGCGTTAATTGTGTCTTCTTCAAAATGTCAGTGCTGGATTACTTTTTTGAAGTTTGTTGAATAAACTGTAGAGTTCCTAAATTTCAAATAACAAAGGCTAAAATTAACAAAACAATAGATAAAAGCTAAAATAGGTGTTAAAGTAGCCCAAAGCTAAAATTATAAGAACAGAAGTTAAAAACTAAAACACAACAGTAGCTAAAATTAAAACTAGCAAAACAGTAGCTAAAAGCTAAAAATGAAGCAGGTACAATATATTGAAGTAGGTTGCAAAGTGTGTTGTTCAGATTCAATGAGAGAAATTGCTTTTACTGTGAAAATGCAGTGTGAATGTTTATTGCTGAATTTATTAACTTGTCTTTTGTGTTATTGTACAGCACATTGGTTACCCCTGTGGTTTTTTAAATGTGCTATAGAAATAAAGTTGATTGATTGATTGATTGATTGATTGATTGATTGATTGATTGATTTATTGAATTAATTTAGCTGCCAAAGAAGTTGAAAACAAGCTGAAAAGGCTTAACCACTAAACTGTTTATGCAAATTGAATTTAAACTGCTAACATTTCATACAGGCAGGAAAATAAAAATGGAAATTAGTACAAAAGTAGCAGAAATATGTAAAAAATAAATAAAGCTGAATAGCACAATAATGTGGCTGAAATTTGTTAAATATGTTGAAAAAAGCTAAGAGAGGCTACAAACATTAAAAAAAATCTGAAATTGGCTAAAAGAAACTGAAAGGAGTCAATAAAGCTTAAATAAATAAAGCACAGCAGAGGACAGCAGAAAAAAATAGCAGGAAGACGTTGCAACAAGCAGAGAAAGGTGAAATTACCAGAAAAAGCTGAAATGATCTAAATAAAGAAAGTGATGGACTTGAAATCCAATATATCTCCAAGTTCATCTACGTTTTATGTTGAGCCTCAGTGCTCTCAGTCATTTTCATCTTTTAATCCGATTACTTTAAATGACTTGACCTCAATAATTGGAAAAATGAAAGTCTCTAATTGTTCATTAGAAATATTACCACCATCTTTGCTTGTCCAGACTTTAAACTGTATTGGTCCAACAGTGTTGATGATAATTGACTCAACCTCAAACCACTGCATTGACCTGTCTGCTCTGCCCCTGTCAGAAAAACAAAAAGTCAAAAATCTGGGAGTGATAATGGATCCTTCCATGAAACTCAACAGTCATGTAAACATGATCGTCAAATCCTGTTTTTTCCAGCTGAGGCGTCTGTCTAAGCTGAAGCCCATATTATCCAAAAAGCACCTGGAGACAGTGATTCACGCATTCATTACATCTAGGCTTGATTACTGCAATTCACTTCTGTTTGGCGTCAGTCAAGCCACCATTGCACGATTACAACTGGTTCAGAACGCAGCTGCCCGATTTTTAACCAGCACACGCAGAAGAGAGCACATTACACCAGTCTTGGCCTCCCTTCACTGGCTACCGGTTCATCTTCGAATCCAATTCAAAATTCTCATGTATGTCTACAAATCGCTGAACAGTCTCGCCCCCGCCTATCTCTCGGATCTGATACACCCATATGTCCCTCCACGTGCTTTGAGGTCAGAGGATCAGGTACTCTTAATAGTTCCAGAAACTCGCCTTAAGCGCAGGGGTGACAGGGCGTTCTCTGTAGCAGGCCCAAGACTCTGGAACGAGTTACCGCTGCTCATCAAACAGGCCCCCTCCCTCTCGGTTTTCAAATCCCGGTTAAAAACTCACTACTACTCCATCGCTTTCAATGCCAGCTGATTTGTATTGGATCGTTTGATTTATGATCTGCAATGTTTTTATGTTTTTCGTGTTGTACTTCATTGTCTGTGTTGCCTGTTGCGTGTTTGTTTGTCCAGCACTTTGGTGCGGACTTGTTCCTGTTTAAAGTGCTTTATAAATAAAATGGTATGGTATGGTATGGTATGGTATAATTAACAACTCACTGAGCAAAGGTTTGGTCCCATCCTATTTTAAAACAGCAGAAGTGACCCCTCTATTAAAGAAGCCTAATCTGGATTCTAGCTCCCTTTCAAATTTCCGTCCCATCTCTAAACTGCCTTTTTTCAGTAAAGTACTTGAAAAAGTTGTAGAAACCCAACTCAAATCCTGGTTCTGTCAGTTACAGATTTCTGATCCACTTCAGTCTGGTTTTCTAAAACACCATTCCACTGAAACTGCTCTTTTAAAAGTTCACAACGATCTGTTAATGGCTGCCGATGATGGAAAATGCTCTGTGTTGGTCCTGTTGGATCTTAGTGCTGCCTTTGATACTGTTGACCATGCAGTCTTATTAAACAGGCTGCAAGTTCTGGCTGGTATTTCTGGCTCAGCTTTGGACTGGCTCACATCATACCTCTCGCACAGAACTTTCTGCATCAAGACAGACAGGTTCTCCTCTGACTACGGGGCGGCCGTGGTGTAGTGGTAATGGCAGTCGTCTCCCGATCGGAAGGTTGGCGGTTCGACTCCCGGGACCCGCACCATGTGTCGTTGTGTCCTTGGGCAAGACACTTAACCCTGAGTTGCTCCCGGTAGGACTGGAAAGCACCTTGCATGGTAGTCTGCCGCCACCGGTTTATGAATGTGTGTAGCATTCAATATATGTGTAGCACTTTGAGATTTTCAGTAATGAAAAGTGCGTTATAAATTGAATTAATTATTATTATTATTATTATGACTATGCCCCCTTAAATTGTGGGGTGCCTCAAGGTTCGGTTCTGGGTCCGCTTTTGTTTTCCTTTTATATTATCCCACTCGCTAGCATTATTCAATCCTTTTCTGATATCTCCTATCACATTTATGCTGATGATATTCAGTTGTATTTTTCATTTAAACCACACCAGCTGGACATGTTATCCATCCTTGTCCAATGCTTGTCCCGTATAAGTTACTGGCTCGCCAGTAACTTTTTGGTTTTAAACACCAGTAAAACAGAGACTTTGATTTCTGCTCCCAGTCACCTTCACTCTGAAATCAATCAGAAAATTAACTCTTTCTGCCCAGCAGCCAAAGCAAAAGTAAGAAATCTTGGAGTCACATTTGAATCTTCACTAGGTTTTGAGTCTCACATTAAGACTATTTCCCGTTCTTGTTTCTTTCATTTAAAGTCCAACACCCACCATGTTTTCAAATTGCATCGCCATTAATATTTATTAGTTTATTTAAAAATAATACAGGAGCGTTTATTTATATTGTAGAGAAATAACGCTAAATGTGTTATTTCATGATTTATAGCAGATTTTAGCAGAAGCTCCAGGAAAAATCTGCTCCTCTCCATATATGGGCATTCACATGGGCATTCACGTCACTAAAGTGACGCCTTGGAGTTACAGGCGAGCGAGGAAAAGAAAAAGCGAAGCATTTTTAAATATTCCCTAAAGCTGCCTGTTGATTAATCCTGCTGTCGCTCACTCATGTCTATCATATTCTGAGCGAGCATCCACGTAGACATACTAGTTTAATTCGTTTGATCGCGACAAATTCATTCATTTCCGCATCGGCTTTTTATTCTCTCCCCCCGTGACCAGACAGGTCGGGAGTACAGAAAGGCAGCCGCGCAGCGGAGCTCTGCGCGCGTGCTCCCCCGTGCTCCCCGCAACAAGGCTGACGAGAGCAAATACATACACTCGAGGGAGCAAATTACACCGGCACGAATTCGGAACTTCAAAGGTGACCAGCGGAACGAGGAGCCAGAGACGCGCGCGGCTCGCTCCTCTGGGCAGAATGGGTGAGAGCAGCAACGGTCCGCAGCGGTGTTATAAAATAAATAATAAATAAAATCAGAGCGCTGGTCCATATGTACACACAAATGCACCAGGAAATATGCAGTTTTAACTCCCACTCTCTCTCATAAACCTCCATGGAAACTCACTCCTGCCTTCTGCCTTCTGGGTGGAGATGTAACAAAAGTCACATGACACTTCGGGACTCTTCGGCCAGGTTTCCGGATTCATTCGGGAGTGTTTTTTTTTTTTTTAACCCTCGCCTGGCCCAAATGCAAAAATGAAAATAGGCATAATATTAAATTACAGTAATTGTCCTATATGGTGAATTGTTACTGTCATGGTGGGTGTTGTCCTTTAAGAAATATTTCTAAAATATGACCTATGGTGTCCAGAGTTGAACTGGAGAACATTATTCACGCTTTTGTGTCATCACGTCTGGACTACTGCAATGCCCTTTTTACCTGCCTGGACAAGTCTTCTGTATCACGCCTACAAGTGATACAGAACGCAGCTGCCAGACTTCTCACTAGATCCAGTAAATACTGCCACATCACTCCAGTTCTGCATTCACTTCACTGGCTCCCAGTTGAGTTTCGAATCCGTTTTAAAGTCCTTGTGCTCACGTACAGAGCTTTAAATGGCCAGGCTCCGTGACCTTCGATCACAGACCCAGAACTTCTTGGATGTTCCACGTATGCGCCATGCGGATGAAAACTAAAGGGCACCGGGCCTTTCAGTCAGTGGCCCCCAGGCTTTGGAATAGTTTGCCCCTGCAGCTTCGTTTTGCTGACTCTGTTGAGGTTTTTTAAAAAACAACTGAAAACACTTTTATTCGCTCAGGCTTTTATGTCATGATTTTATTGTATTTTTCATTGATTGATATTTGTAGTCTTTATGCTTGTTTTATTCTGTGTATACTTTTGCCATTGATTTTTGTTGTACAGTGCTTTGTGATTTTATGTCTGTGATAAGCGCTCTAGAAATAAACCTTACTTACTTACTTACTTATAAATCTGAAATTAGAAAAAGAAGGTGAAAACAGCAGAAAAATATCTGACCTGTGGCATTGACCTTTTAGCTCGTGACCTTGTGATCAACAAGTATAAACCCTGGGTGATGTGATGTCTAGTTGAGCAGTTTGACACTTCAGTGTTAAAGGGCTGTCACTTTAGAGCTATTTAAAGAAAAGGGTGACCTTTGACCCCATGATCTCAAAATCAATAGAGACCATTGTTGACCCATGAGGTGTCCAGCTGTGAAGTTCATGTCTCAGTTCATGTATGAGCCTGTGGTAATGTGTGATTGTGGCATCACCCACCAACATCTTTCTTGCCAGTTGCTCCATGTTGCTCACCAGCAGCACCACAGAATGCCACCGTACGGTGGCAGTACAGACAAATTGTTACCACAAACCGTTTGTTTTTGTTGGGCTGCAGCTAAGTAACTTTTGTTGTTATAGAACCCATTTTATGTATATCTAACAATTCAAAGATTATGCTTCAGATTTTTTAACCTGCTGGAGAACATGCTATGTATGCTAGTAGATCAGATACATTACAAGATCTATTTTTACAGCCCTATACCTCAGTATGCTGCAGTAATACAAGACAGATACACAAAAGTGTTCTGCTTTTTGTGTGCGTTTGTGTCCAGGTTCCGGTTCAGCGGTCGCATTCTGGGCCTGGCTCTGATCCACCAGTACCTGTTGGATGCTTTCTTCACCAGACCCTTCTACAAGGCGCTCCTCAGACTGTTAGTGTTCACTCACCTTATAGCTTTCTGTCTTTTTACTTCAAAATGTCCAAAGTGCGGAGATATTATGGTAATACCTGCAACATAAAAACATTCAATATTATAAAAAGGTTTGCATCTCTGTACTAATGTTTTATTAATTTTAATTTTGTTATTCTATTTATTTTATAGAAAACTGAGCAAAAACTGTCAGATATTTGAGGGTGTGTTGTGTTGTGGTTTGTAAATGTGAGCTCTGTCTGACCCACAGAGCGACAGACCTGTCAGATCTGGAGTACCTGGATGAGGAGTTCCACCAGTCTCTGCAGTGGATGAAGGACAATGACATCACAGACATCCTGGACCTCACCTTCACTGTTAATGAGGAGGTTTTTG
This sequence comes from Garcialebias charrua, assembly GCA_038048925.1. Lineage (NCBI taxonomy): Eukaryota > Metazoa > Chordata > Actinopteri > Cyprinodontiformes > Rivulidae > Garcialebias > Garcialebias charrua. Next base: position 71,221 of record JBBPBX010001095.1, on the reverse strand, counting down.
GTCAGGTCAGATCACTGTAGATCAGCATTAACTCTAGTATGGCACTGAAAAGAAAAAGAAGAAGTAATATCACCTGCAAGGCAATACTGGCCTTTACCTCTCGTCTTCACACATTTTTGTTCCATAATTGAAAAAAAAATTACTCAAAAGACATTTGAATTAAATTATATTTTAGGGGTGCATTTTGGGTTAAGTTGCCATGTGGCAACATAGTACATCAATGGAAACTGTACATTCTTATTCTGTTGGTAAAAAATGGGTATGTTGCCACTTTGCTTCACTGTGCAGTAGAGGGTTTGCCAGTTTACTGTGCAGTAACTTCTTGAGACTACCGTATTTTCCGCCATACATGTTGCTCCGCCCTATAAGCCGCATCAGTCCAAATGTCTATTTTTCTTCTTCTTCTTCTTTCGGCTTCTCCCTTTGTCAGGGGTCGCCACAGCGAGCTAGACGCACGAAGACTTGGCAATTTTTTTTACGCCAGATGCCCTTCCTGACACAACCACAGACCACTGAGCTACCACAGCCCTCTGTGTGGAGCAGAGAGCTGATATCTAGGGTTCCCGGGGGAGCAGATGGTGTGGTTTAAGGGCCTTGCTCAAGGGCCCAGAGTGGGGCAGATGAGGGTGGAGACAAGTGTGACTGCTTCACTTATCCCACCCACATTTTTGATGTTGTCGGTACCGGGGCTTGAACCGGCGATCTTCCGATCACAAGCTCACCTTTTTAACCTCTGCGCCAACACTCCCACATATCAGTCCAAATTTGTCTAATAAAGTGGAAAAATACATAAATATGTTGCTTTTCCGTATATGTCGCATCTATTATGTGGCACCGCTGACGCGTCCCGTTTGTTGCGTCACCGCTGACAACCCGGAAATGTGGGCCAATGTTGTGCCAAAAATCAATGGGCTGCCAAATGGCGGCCGCGGGAGCATGCATGGAAGGATTTTTTAAAATAATTTAACAAGATTAACACTTAAAAACAATTATTTGCTTGCTCGAAATTATAGTAAATGTGTGTCTCAGTCTAACGTTTGCTTAATAAATGCACTTGGATGGTCAACTCAGCTGCATTTTAAAACCCGATATGCGGACGTAAACAATTGCACGGCACGCAATGAGTCGCTGTACAAATTTAACAAGATAAACACCTGAAAACAATTATTTTTTTGCTTGAAATTATAGCAAAGGTGTGTCTCAGACTATCGTTTGCTGAATAAATGCACTTTAATGTTCAAATTAGCTGCATTTTGCCAGGGCTGTGCAACTGGTTTGATGCAGTGAGCAGAACCAAAGTGGGGAGACTATGGCAAGCCAATTGTATCATTAAAAGCTGATGAAGATTCTCAGTCATCTAGGACATGGTAAATTCAAAAAAGTTCACAAAAAAGCATAAAGTATAATGAATAAAATCCAGTTGTTTTTGTCTTGAACTTTTTTGAAATTGTCATTATAGCCACGTATTCCTATTACATGATACAACGGCATGCCATACTACTACTACTACTCTGTTGCCATCAAGTGGCTGAAAGTGGTACTGCTTAGATTATTATTTTTTCAGTCATAATGAATGAAAACTGTCATATCTCAGCCAAATATTGGTTTATAAATATGGAAAAAAATCCATAAATATGTCGCTTTGACCTGTAAGTCGCTGGGCATGTAAACTTTGCAAAAAATTGTGACTTATAAGGTGGAAAATATGGTACTTCGTGACTCGAAATTGCAAGAAAACAGATGAAGTTTCAGTTGCAGTTTGACTGAATGTGAGTGTTTGCAACCAGTAAGCTGTAGAGCTGCATTCTGAGTGAATACTTTATGAAAATCATGGCCTATTTTTGTGTGCACATCTTGCAACACTGTATTTTATGTCTGGATTTCCTTCCTGGACTTGTTGTCTATAGACCATGACTATGGACAAAAGTAATATGACGGATGAGTTGAATAGAAAAACAGCCTTTGTCTCAATTTTCTTTGTGATAGATGTAAAACAAAACAAAAAACTTTAGATAGAAAATTTTAAGCACAGAGTTAACAGAATGGACTAGATGCTCAGTACTTAAATCCCAGTTTCTTGGAATGGTTTCATGTCCAGTACCCAGCTCCTCATCCTGCTGACTGTCTCTGCAGGTCACAGAGCGTGAGCTGAAGTCGGGTGGCTCCCACCTGCAGGTAACTGAGAAGAACAAGAAGGATTACATAGAGCGAATGGCTAAATGGAGAGTGGAGAGAGGAGTGATGCAACAGACTGAAGCGCTGGTCAGAGGCTTCTACGAGGTAATTATTTCTGCTCTCACATGGTTTTTAACTGAGATATATTACTGTATAAGTAGAGAAAGGACAGGAAGCAGGAAGTTAAAGCTACAAAGAAGAGTTTTGTGTTACTCTGTGATTGAGTGTGACAGCCTGTTAGCTATTAGGGAGGGTGTGGGGACTGTTGTAATAATGATACATACCCATGTTTATGGCTTCAGCTCCAAAAATACAACATGGTTGCATCCAAAAAAAAGATAATAATGGTTCCAGTAACACACTACCTGATAACATGTGAAAGCAGCATGGCGTCCACCTCTCAGCTGAGCAGGACGTAATAGAGGAGGAACAATGTCAGCCATTCATTCATTCATTCATTCATTCAACCTTTATTTATACAGGCTAGCCTCGTTGAGTCACGGGGACTCATTTACAAGAGGGACCTGTCTCACTCACACCAAACAACCATCCACTCTCACACTCACACCTAGGGTCAATTTAGAGTCACCAATCAGCCTAACATGCATGTTTTTTGGTCTGTGGGAGGAAACCGGAGTACCCGGAGGAAACCCACGCATGCACGGGGAGAACATGCAAACTCCACCCAGAAAGGCCCCGGACCGGGATTTGAACCGGCAACCTTCTCGCTGAGAGGCAGCAGCTCTACCAGTTGTGCCACCGTGCTGCCCATGTTTGTCTTTTATCCAAAAGACTTCTTCAGTCTGAGGACAAGCAAACTCAGTCTTATAAGTGATCATGTCCAACAGAGCAATTCTTCTTAGTACAACTTTCTTAGCACACTTCTGTCTCCCTGGCATGTGACTGGCTTCCAGTGTCTTGTCTGCCATTGAGTGAGTTGTTAAGATTGAGATGGGTTTGATGAGTTGCCAGTAAATTAAATTAATTTTGTTATTGAGTCTTGGACTTGACATAAATGGGCTAAGCGTTCCTATTTTGTGAAATCCATCATCTGCTGGAATGTGGTCTGATCTAGGTGTGGTTAGTTTTTGTTAGATGCATTCTTCTTTGGTCTCTAAAGCTTCAATGGTGAAATTGGTCTGTCTCACCCGTTCATTCAGCAACAAACCCCGGAGAAATATGGATATCCTAACTGAGCCTTCCTGAAAGCAGAAAAGAAACTCAAACATGACTCCAGCCAGCCATCAGGTGGAAAGGAGGAACCCAAACAAAGACCTAGACCAGTGGTCATTCTGTATGTTGCAGGAGTTTAAGAGAAACTCAGATGTTTATTTTCTAACCATGACATCCCAGTGGCTTTAAAACCCCAAACTACTTTGTACATTATGGCAAAGACTGGCCCATCCCAAAGATCCAGTCCCCTGGCACAAACAGAGTAATAGTTATATACCGGGTAGTTATACATCAGGGAACCTAAACAGCCACTGGTCAAAAGGATGACCCAGCATGGAAGAGCAACAGCATTAGGCTAGTACTCTGTGGTCTACACTCATTTACAAGCCTGGGGTCACTCTTTCAGGAATGAAGATTCAAGGTGCTTTATTGTCATTCATGTTGCATGTGGTACATGAGGTGGAACAAAATTGTGTATACAGGGTCCCAGTTACGTCCAACAATAGCAAAAATATAAAGTATCAAAAATCACTTCAACACTTGCTCTCCTCAAGGGCGGACGTCTCCTCTCCGTCTCCGCTTTGCTTTTGCTCTGTCTTGTCTGTGAAACTGTCTGAGAGCCTCTCTTCTACAAAATCTTCAGAATCATAACTATGGACTTCAATTTGGCCAGTTGGTCCCTCAACACAACTGATACCATTTCTTTAAAGAGAAGACAGGCTGTAGGTGAGCTGATTTGCCCTGTTGGCTGCACACAGCTGGATATCTCATCGACTTGGAAGACTTAATAATAATAATAATAATAAATTCAATTTATACCGCACTTTTCATTAATAAAAATCTCAAAGTGCTACAACAATAAAAACAAGTGATAAAATCAAATAAAATCAATAATGGTATTAACTAAGATTAAAAACAGAATCATGTGGAGGCAGAATAGGCCTGCTTAAAAAATAAATAAATAAATAAATAAAACAAGTGATAAAATCAAGTAAAATCAATAATACTATCAACCAAGATCAAAGATAAAATCATGCGGGGGCAGAATAGGCTTGCTTAAAAAGAAAAGTCTTTAAACCGCTTTTAAAGTCAACCAGTGACTGTGGAGCTCTCAGGCAGTCAGGAAGGGAGTTCCATAGGCGGGGGCAGCCACACAGACTTGATGATGTGTCTATCTCTGCTGTCATATGTGGATCTAAAGGATGCAAATTTAATTGGATTTATGATAATAATGGTTCCTGCTTTTTGGATTTGGCTGGTTCCTGGTCTATCAACAAACAAGGAAGTTGTCAACAGCAAATCTGGACGTGGTCAGGCTGCCTGCCTTACCTGATGGCTTGGTTCATGTCTCGAGAAACCAAACTTTTGGCAGAATGGATCAGATCTCGGGGATTTTTCTCAGGCACGTTCCATTGGTATGGTCATTTAATTCTGACATTTCGGAACCGAGTGGACTGACACAGACTGAAGGTAGATGTCATTAAAGTCACTGCCTGTCCCCAAAACAATTGTGTTTATCTGTAATTCGGCTCCCTGACTGGCCTTGACAGGCTGTCTTATCTCAACACGCCTGGAAAAGTTTTGTAAACCTGACGCTCTCACCCTCCCAACCCTTCTACTGAGGAATTCCACAGACTTTTCAGAGGAGCCCAGCTGAATAAACATTCTGTCATCATTTCAGGACTCTGGATTCGCCTCTGGCCGTCTTCGGCAGCCCCCCACCCGAGTGTGCACAGATCTCTCCAGAGGGAACTACTGTATATGAACAGTGATTTTATCTGAACTCTGCAGTGCCTCTGCGTGCTTGCTGCTCACCGCCTTTGAGTCCCCCCCCTCCCCCCTCTGCGTAATGTCGGCGTCATTATGTGCTTGTGTGCGAGATTTTTCTTTCATTGCCACATTTATGACCTTCAAACAGAGGTCAAAAATGTGTTGGGAATTTTTTTTTGTCTCCAAACCCTATGTGTCATTTTTCACCACTTTTATTGTCTGACCAACAGATCTCACTTGTAAATGAGTCTTCGAGGCTCAATGTGATTTATCTGTTTAAATAAAGGTTGAATGAATGAATGAATTAAAAGAAAAAGTAAATAAGGATCCAAGATATCAACTAAGGTATACGCTAAAAGAAAGCCAAACGTTACGCTAAAAGAAGAGGATAAATGAATGGAGCCGCACTTACAAATGGCAAAATGGCTTATATGAAGGTGCTGCTTAGAAGACTAAATTTGTTTGAATTCAGAGAGTTTGTTAATACAGTAGTAGGAAACAGCTACAGTCTGTCACTGGGTAGAAGACAGCCCTGGGAATTTATGGATGTAAGCACAAGATTCCCGACAATCTCACTGCTCACCAAGGACACTTTTGGAAAAGATTATAGCTGTCCTGACTTTGTTTCAGGATTTAACACAAAAATTAAGCTCTGGTCTTGTCATGATTTGGGCGTGTGGTGGAGGATGATCCCAGTTGTGCAGACAGGCAGACACTCGGAGGCACGAGTATAAAAACTCAAAAATGTTTAATCACAAAGTTCAAACATAGACGTGGCAGTAATCACAAAAAACTCAAAGTACAGTCATGGCAGTGATCCACATGAACTTGTGACCACAGCTAGAACTTGTGCAAAAACGCTAGAACTTAAGGACTGACGTGGAGGTACTCACGTAACCAAGAAACAGTAGCAGAGCATGGACACAAGGACACAACCCCAGGGAACAGGACGAATGGCCCGACACTTACACACACACGCACACAAACTAATATACACGCCCTAATTATCTACAATCACAAACACCTGAGACATAAGCTGAAACTTTACACCAGGACTAGAAACTACACTGAGTAAACAAACATGGACCAAACTATAATAAACAAACAAGGATTACACTAGAATTAAAGAACAGGACAGGAACAAGGAAAACTAATAAAACTAACAGATTAACTGAGTAAACAATCTATAATCACAAACACCTGAAACATAAACTAAAGCTACACCAGGACTGGAAATTAAACTGAGTAAACAACCATGGACCAAACTAGAATTACCTAAATAAAACTAAATAAAACTAACATAGATGACTGATAAGAAATGTAGATGGTGCCATCCGTAGATGGCGCCAGCCTGACAGGTCTTGAAACACAAATACATATTTCAAATACACAAGTATTTGAAAGAAATATAATTGCATTTATTTGTATTCATACTTGTACTAAGTATCTGCAAGTACGTCTGTGTAGGTACTTCCTTTGAAAATAATGCGGTATTGGTGCATACCTAGACATGGGTTTTCAGCTCAGTTCAAAACTGTCCTGTGTCTTCCTCAGGTGGTGGACTCCAGGCTGGTGTCAGTTTTTGATGCCCGGGAGCTTGAGCTGGTCATTGCTGGCACAGTGGAGATTGACCTGAGCGACTGGAGGAACAACACGGAGTACAGAGGAGGTATGGGTCAGAGGTTCTCTTTGGTTCAGCTTCTTTATGTTACTTCAGCTCTGAGACAGGAAACTGTGATTTGAAAACCTAAACAAAATTCTAGCTCCCTTATGGGAATGGAGCCTGCTAGGGAGGAGGGAGACAATTCAACTCACTCCTTCATCGTTAAAAACTGTGTTATGATAGGCTAAGTGCTTGGTAACTGTACAGTACTGTACATTTATTTATAAAAAACAAAAAAATATATTTTTTAATTTTTTCAATTATTATTTTTATGAGATGCGTGACGTAAGTCCGAAACATCGTA
>JBBPBX010001095.1:47427-64001 GCA_038048925.1 Garcialebias charrua | reverse complement strand
TATATATATATATATATATATATAGTGTGTATCATTCATCTGAATGTTTTGTGTGTACTGTACCTACCTACAAGGTTACCATGATGGCCACATAGTGATGCGCTGGTTCTGGGCGGCAGTGGAGAGGTTCACCAATGAGCAGCGCCTGCGCCTGCTGCAGTTTGTCACAGGGACATCCAGTGTTCCCTATGAAGGCTTTGCAACTTTGAGGGGGTCCAACGGCCTCAGACGCTTCTGCATTGAGAAGTGGGGCAAAGTCACAGCACTACCCAGGTACCCCATTCTGGTTTGACCTGCTCATACGCCACATATAATATTTACCTGTACTGTATAGAACCAGTGCTGATTGCTTTTTTGGTGGAACGGTAAATTTAATTTGCATGTGCAGCCAGCAAGTGATGAATCGTAAGGATGCACGATATGGGATTTTCGGACAATATCCAATATACTGATGTGTTAAAACCTATTTGAGCGATAACTGATACCAGTAGCGATAATTTTATATAGTTTCCTTTGTCAGAACATAGCCCTCTTATTTAGGCTTATTTGCTACAGAAAATACAGTATTGTGTAACAGCTGTAAGAGCTAGTGACATAGTATATTTAGTAACAGCCATATGATATGCATATCACTTTAACTTATATTAAATGAAAAGTGTTAAATATTATTTATTAGCATTAGTCACCTGCGATACTGTCTCACTTGTGGAGACTTGTTCCGGATTCCTAGCTGCAGTGTGGGATTCTCTGCACTCTTGTGCATGAAGGACAGACTTTTTAAGTTAAACGTTTTTGTCTATCCTTTGTGCCATAAGACTAATCATGCTAATGGGGCTAACACTTGATGTCCAAATGTCTGTGGTAAAACTAAACCAAGTGCTATCGGCTATTAGCTTCTCAATGACATTGGAAATGACGGCTTGTAACTCTGGTAAGGCTACATCAGAAAAACATCTCAGACTGGGGACAATGTAGTGAGGCTCAACGTAGTCCATAAATCTTTGGAATCCAATATCCTCAACAAAAAATAATTCCACACTGCTGCCAATTTGACTTCTTCCTCTCCACCATGATCAGATCAGGTAGGCGCACATAACGTCATCACGTTGTGCTGGCGCTGCAGGCATCCTTGTCACTGGGTTGTCAGACAAAAACAGCGTCTTTTATATCGGTGAGTTATTTTGACGGAATGGCTGATGTCCGATACTGAACTGTAATGCTAATATCGGCTGATACTGATACCATGCCGATAACGTTGTGCATCCCTAATGAATTGAGAAGCTAGTCAGCTGTAAGGCCAAGTCCAGGACCATTAGCACCACCCAGCAGGTGGTGTCCCTTAGATGGGACACTGGTATCTCAGTCATATGTAATTCTTCATTGAACAAATGGTCGTGTCACAGTTCATTCATTCAACCTTTATTTAGTCAGGTAAATCTCATTGAGCCTCGTGGACTCATTTACAAGAGCGACCTGCTACAAACTAAAGAATGATGAACAGCAATGGTAGAATTTCCTTAAACAATAAACAATAGAAAAACACAAGAGATAAATACAGATTTTTTTTTTTTAAACAAAGTATCAAAAACTAGCAAAACATTATAAGGTAGATGTATAAAATCAAAAACAAGAACATATCTGCATTGGTCTTCCCATTCATTTATATTGAGCTTTCACCTTTGAATATTAACAAATTAATTATTTCTGTCTAGAATGAACATTGTTGATTTGTACAAAAAATAAAATATAAAATTACTAAGAGAGTTATATTTTAGATATGTACAGTCCAATTATTATAACATTGAGTTACAAATTGTTGTTTTGTAATATTAAAAATATGTATTTTCCAAGACTGTCATAAATAAAATGTGATTTTCTCACATTACATATATTTTGGTTTAGTTTTTCAGATGGGTTCATCTGATTTAACAAGCAATTCAAAAAGTCCACATGGACTGATGTCAGTCCACATGTTATGTTTCATGCATTAGAATTCATTGTTCCAGTGCAGTGAAGTGGTGTGACTATGAAGTGAACACAAAGAGAGCATACTTACAGGGCGAGTGAGGGAGGGAGTTCAGCTGCTCGTGTGAGAAGCAGAGCGTGATTGAGGCAGAAGAAATGAGCTAGACAAGGCTGAATTTTATTCAGTAAATGGACACTGTAGGTTGCAGTAACAGTAATAGAGTAGTCCCTCAATAACCATGGGGGTTACATTCCTTCCACACACCCCCACGATAGGTGATAAACCATGAAATAGAAACTCTATACGTATTTTAATATTTATATACATTTTAAGGGTTTCTAAACTCTTCCCACACTCTTGCAATGTTCTAAACTCTTAAACCTACGTAATTTTACCAACATCTTTATATGTACTGTACAGTACTGAAAAATTATACTCACCAGACCTGTAGAACAGCAGCTCGGTTCCAGTCGGTCTCAGTTCTGGTCAAGCTTTGTTCCAGTTCTGCAGACTTACCCTGCAGCATGAAGCCCACCGCCCCGTCCAGGTTGATGTGCACATGGATAATTTAGCTTCAGGAAGCTTCAGGATTATTTGAGACTTTCGTGCCAGTTCTGTGAGCTTCATAGATAGATATTATTCTGACTTTGCGTTGCAAAACTTCCCGTCCTTTTCAGCAGAAAGCAGCAGCCAGAAGCACAGTTGGCTTCTGGGTAGTGTAGTTCTTTTGACTGGCATTACAGTGTAGGCTTATACTACAAAATGCTGGCACCTGATTGAAGTTTTTTTTCCATTAACTTTTTTTAACACCATACCGTCCCAATCACTCCTCATGGTGATGCGTTGGAGTGGGGCACAAAATATGGAGCTTCCCTAGGCACCATTCAGATAGAAACACAACTGTGTTTTACTCTATTTCTCTCCTGATAATACTCTCCTGACAATATTCAATGCTGACAGCACAATGGATTAGTGGTTAGCACTGTTGCCTCTCAGCAAGAAGGTCAAGGGTTCAATCCCTGGGTTGTACCGGGGGTCTTTCTGTGTGGCGTGAGCATTTTCTCTTTGTCTTTACGTGGGTTTTCCCCAGGTACTCAGGTTTCCTCCCACAGATCAAAAACATGCATGTTAGGTTGCCTTCAAGCCCAGACCTCCTTTGCAAAAGTGATCTGTGATCTCAATGGAATTTGCCTGGTTAAATAAAGGATATTAAATAACTATAATGCATAGGTGGATGTTCTACGGGCTGTACTCATCTGACCTTAAGGTTGCGTCTCGCTGGGCTGTGACTATTGGAGACAAGTTGACAACTCAAAGTTCAAGGAATATTGTATGACAATATGTCAATTTCCTGTTGTTATTCCACTGAATTCTGTGTGTGTGATCAGTGAGCCAGAAAACGGCTTTCTGTCGAATATTGTGAAAATCACAGTATATCACACACTGATTTCCTTAAGGCTCAGAATGTTGTTGAGCTCTCTTGGTTGACACGCCTTTGTAATGTCACATGGACATCAGGGGCAGTGCCACCGGATTGGCTGGAGTGGTGGTTTCCCTCTTCAAAAAAGGGGGACTAGAGGGTGTATTCCAATTAATAGGGGCGGCACTTTCCTTTGTCTCTCTGGTAAGGTTTTTTTTTTTTTCATGGATACTGGAGAAGAGTGTCCAATTGATAGTCGAACCTCAGATTCAGGAGGAACAATGTGTGTTCTGTCCTGGCTGTGGAACTCTGGATGAGTTCTTTACCCTCACTAGAGTCCTCAATGGGTAATGGGAGTTTGCTCATCCAATCTGAATGTGGTTTGTGGACTTGGAAAATTCATTCAACTATGTTCCTTAAGGTACACTCGATGGGGTGCTCCATGAGTATGAGACTGGGCGGGGGGCCCATTGCTACAGGCCATTCAGTCCCTATACAAGCAGTGCAAGAGTTTAGTTCACATTGCTCGTAGTAAGTCAGACCCCTTTATTTTGGGATATTTTTTGCCAGGGCTACCCATTGTCACCAATTCTGTTCATAACTTTTATGGGCAGATTTTCGCTCTGCAGCCAAAGGGGAATCCCATTCGGTGGCCTCAGAATTCCATCTCTGCTATTTGCAGACAATGATGTCCTGTTGATGTCATCATGCCGTGACCTTCAGCTCTCACTGGACTGGCCTGCAGCTCAGTGTGAAGTGAATGGGATGAGGGTCAGCACTCAAAATCTGAGGCTATGGTACTGTCAGAAAAGGTGGACTGCTCTCCGAGGTTAGATTCTGCCACAAGTGGGGGAGTTCAAGCATCTTGGGGTTTTGTTCATGAGCGATGGAAGAATGGAGCGTGAACTTGCCGTGGTGAAGGAGCTGAGCTGTGAGACAAAGCTCTATGTTGGTCTACATTCCTAACCTCACCTATGGTCATGAACTCTGTGTAGTGATCAATAGATCAAGATTGCGGATACAGGAGGTCGAAATGAGTTTTCTCCACAGGGTTGTTGGACAATCTCTTAGGGATAGTGTGAGAAGTTCAGTTAGATGGGAGAAACTCAGAGTGGAGCTGTTGCTCCTATATTTCAAGAGGAGCCAGTTGAGGTAGTTCAGGCATCAGTTTAGGTCTTTTTGGCTATGTCTCTTGGCTGGCCTGGAAACGCATTGGAGTCCTCCCAGAAGAGCTAGAGAAGGTGTCTGGGGAAAGAGATGGCTGGGCTTTCCTGCTTAAGCTGCTGCCCTCATTACGCAACACCAGAACAAGCGATGGATGGATGGATGGATGGATGGATGGATGGATGGATAGATGGATGGTTAGATGGTAGGCAGTCATGGCTGACAAAACTGCATTCTTGGCCATATACATTAATTTGCCACAAACCTATACCAACATCTCCTGATGCATGCTCAATAATCCAGGTAGAAAGATCTAAAAAAAAGTTAAGTGTGGTCCTCTGGACATTCAAAAAACAAAACAAAACAAAAACATTATAGAAACATTTCATCTTTCCTCCGAAAGACTTCTTTAGTCTGAGGTGCTGTATTCAGCTCAGTCTTATAAATAGCACCTTCTCATAGTGGATCAACCAGTTTGCTGCTGACAGCCAAAACCAGCTGCTCACATGATCAAGGAGGACCATCAGCCTAACATTGATTTTTGAATGTCCAGAGGACCAGACTTAACTTTTTTAGACTATACCAACATCATATTCATCTCAGCTTGGCTTAAACCCACCTGGCAGCTGTCATCTTGTTTATAATTTAATCACCTGAAGTACTCTTTAGAAATGAAGATAGGAATATTTGGACCCGTTTTTCAACAAAAAATATTTATCATCAGTAAGATTTTAGGAATGCACAATATTGTCCGCATGGTATCGGTATCGGCCGATATTAGCGATAAAATTAAATATCAGACACCGGCCATTCCATCCAAATAACTCACCAATATAAAAGGCACTGTTTTTTAATATATATTATATATTTATATAGTGTTATATAATTTTCAGCTACCTTTTTATCATCTGCATTCGGTAGCAGGCCAAACTGACAAAGACCATGCAGAATAATGTAGTAGTTTAATCCCACAGCAGAGAAAGCTATGTAGTCTCTGTAAGTAGGTCTAGGGAAAAGAATATCGGTATCGGGTATTGGTTATCGGCCAAATAAGTTTTAAGATATCGGCATATTGGATATCGTCCAAAAATCCAATATTTTGCATCACTAGTTTTTAGACCTGAACATACTTTTTGTTAGAGGAGAGGTCCCATGCAGGTTCCAGACACCTCCAAAACTCTTGGGTGGGTTTAAAGATCCACTGACATCATCTTACAAATTTGCATGAAATGATAGAAGATATATATATATATATTGTATCATTCAACTATGTTCATTTTTACAAGCCCAAAACCAGAAAAGTTGGCACGTTGTGCAAATCGCAAATAAAAACAGAATACAATGACTTGCAAATCTTTTTCAACCCATATTCAACTGAATAGAATGCAAAGACAATATATTTAATGTTCGAACGGAGAAACTTTATTTTGTTTTGCAAATAACCATTAACTTAGAATTCAATGGCAGCAACACATTGCAAAAAAGTTGGCACAGGGACATATTTACCACTGTGTTACATCGCCTTTCCTTTTAACAACACTCAGTAAACGTTTGGGAACTGAGGAGACCAATTTTTGAAGCTTTTCAGGTGGAATTCTTCCCCATTCTTGCTTGATGTACAGCTTAAGTTGTTCAACAGTCCGGGGTCTCCGTTGTCGTATTTTACGTTTCATAATGCGCCACACATTTTCAATGGGGGACAGGTCTGGACTGCAGGCAGGCCAGGGGAGGACCCGCACTCTTTTGCTACGAAGCCACGCTGTTGTAACACGTGCAGAATGTGGCTTGGCATTGTCTTGCTGAAATAAGCTGGGGCGTCCATGAAAAAGACGTCGCTTGGATGGCAGCATATGTTGCTCCAAAACCTGTATGTACCTTTCAGCATTAATGGTGCCTTCACAGATGTGTAAGTTACCCATGCCTTGGGCACTAATGCACCCCCATACCATCACAGATGCTGGCTTTTGAACTTTGCGCCTATAACAGTCCTGATGGTTCTTTTCCTCTTTGGTCCGTAAGACACGACGTCCACAGTTTCCAAAGACAATTTGAAATGTGGACTCATCAGACCACAGAACACTTTTCCACTTTGCATCAGTCCATCTCAGATGAGCTCGGGCCCAGCAAAGCCGGCGGCGTTTCTGGATCTTGTTGATGAATGGCTTTTGCTTTGCATAGTAGAGCTTTAACTTGCACTTACAGATGTAGCGACGAACTGTAGTTACTGACAGTGGTTTTCTGAAGTATTCCTGAGCCCATGTGGTGATATCTTTTACACACTGATGTCGGTTTTTGATGCAGTACCGCCTGAGGGATCGAAGGTCACGGGCATTCAATGTTGGTTTTCGGCCTTGCCCCTTACGTGTAGTGATTTCTCCAGATTCTCTGAACCTTTTGATGATATTACGGACCGTAGATGGTGAAATTCCTAAATTCCTTGCAATAGCTCGTTGAGAAAAGTTGTTCTTGAACTGTTCGACAATTTGCCCACGCATTTGTTCACAGAGTGGTGACCCTCGCCCCATCCTTCTATGTGGATGACTGAGCATGTCAAGGAAGCTGCTTTTATACCCAATCATGGCACCCACCTGTTCCCAATTTGCATGTTCACCTGTGGGATATTCCAAATAAGTGTTTGATGAGCATTCCTCAAATTTCTCTGTCTTCTTTGTCACTTGTGCCAGCTTTTTTGAAACATGTTGCAGGCATCAAATTCCAAATGAGCTAATAATTGCAAAAATAACAAAGTTTACCAGTTCGAACGTTAAGTATGTGGTCTTTGCAGTGTGTTCAATTGAATATAGGTTGAAAAAGATTTGCAAGTCATTGTATTCTGTTTTTATTTGCGATTTCCACAACGTGCCAACTTTTCTGGTTTTGGGCTTGTACAAACAAAATGATAAATTAATGAAAATTCCTTTCAAACTGAATTTAAAATTATAAACCGCTTTTCTCTCTGAAAAATCTGACTACAAGCAAATGCAACATTTGTGACGTTGCGATGAGAAGTCTTCAGAACACCCCATATAAATATTCATGGCGAAAAAGAAATAAAACAACAAAATTATCAATCTAAGTTAAGATTTGAGCTATTTGTCTTCAGTTTTGGAAGCAGGAAGTTAGATGAGCAGAAACAGCAGGTTCTAATTTAGATCTGCACCGTATGTATTTGACTCTTACCTGTTCAGGAAGCAGGGAGCTCAGTCCGAGGGGGGGCAGCTTTATTTATTCCATTTTTGACGAAGGTCTTACATCTTTTGGGAAAGTGAAAAGGCTCACTTGTTCACTGATGATATTAGAACACCCAAATGAAACATAACTGGCATTTTTCAAGTTATACAAAAAAAAAGGCGATCTGGCTGAGAATGAATATGCGTTAATGGCAGACGCAGACTGACGGTCCTGGGGCCTCATGTATCAAAAACCTGCGTGGATTTCCTACTGAAAAGTGACGTACGGTGAAATCCAGAAAAGTGTCTACGCACAAAAAGATCCAGATTTATCAAACTGTGCGTACACCTGAATCCACGCNTATATAGAAGATATATATATATATATTGTATCATTCAACTATGTTCGTTTTTGCAAACAAAATGATAAATTAATGAAAATTCCTTTCAAACTGAATTTAAAATTAAAAACCGCTTTTCTCTCTGAAAAATCCGACTACAAGCGAATGCAACATATGTGACGTTGCGAGGAGAAGTCTTTAGAACGCCCCATATAAATATTCATGGCGAACAAGAAATAAAACAACAAAATTATCAATCTAAGTTAAGATTTGAGCTATTTGTCTTTAGTTTTGGAAGCAGGAAGTTAGATGAGCAGAAACAGCAGGTTCTAATTTAGGTCTGCACCCGTATGTATTTGACTCTTACCTGTTCAGGAAGCAGGGAGCTCAGTCCGAGGGGGGGCAGCTTTATTTATTCCATTTTTGACGAAGGTCTTACATCTTTTGGGAAAGTGAAAAGGCTCACTTGTTCACTGATGATATTAGAACACCCAAATGCAACATAACCGGCATTTTTCAAGTTATACAAAAAAAGGCGATCTGGATGAGAATGAATATGCGTTAATGGCAGACGCAGACTGACGGTCCTGCTCCCTACGTCACAAATGTTGCATTCGCTTGTAGTCGGATTTTTCAGAGAGAAAAGCGGTTTTTAATTTTAAACTCAGTTTGAAAGGAATTTTCATTAATTTATCATTTTGTTTGCAAAAACGAACATAGTTGAATGATAAAATATATATATCGTCTTATCATTTCATTCAAATTTGTAAGATGATGTCAGTGGACCTTTAAGGTTCCCACAAAACATATCATGTTTGCTTAAGGCCATTTAGATATGACTGCAATAAATCTTCAACTAATTTGAGTGAAAATGTGTGCAACAATTTATTTAAACATGTTCAAAACAGAAAGGAGAGGACTGTGCACCTCTGTGACTGTCACAAGGAAACTGAGAACCCCACTGAATGTTGCAGGGCGTCCTGGAGGTCACTTATGAATGTTATCCTTCTAGTCACCGTGACATACCAAGTTTAGAATAGTCATTCATTTATTGGGCAGGCATTAAAATATGAACAGAGAGCAGAGCTTCAGTTTGACTAGTTTTGTGATAAATTCTGTCTGGTAATATTTTCAAACTCTTTAAATGACATTCTATGATCCTTCCAGCTGCTTTGCATTCATGATAAAAATGGATTTGTATGAGTTTATTAAGAATGAAACCAGATCATCACCCTCTTTTTCTCTTTTTGTCTGTTAGGGCTCACACCTGTTTTAACCGCCTCGACCTGCCTCCGTACCCTTCATACATCATGCTCTATGAGAAACTTCTGGTGGCTGTGGAGGAAACCAGCACGTTTGGCCTTGAGTGATGCAGAACAATCAAACATCTCTGGGCGTGGAAGATGGAGGGAGGGGGTGACACTTGAAGTGTTCAAGACAAAGTCAAGTGAAGTGGATCTCTCTTCTGGTTCTGACCGAGCAATGAAAATTCCTCTGACTGCAGCAACATGTATGGTGTAACTGCAGGACCTGAATGGTTTTAATGTTCATCATTTTAAAAAGTGCATTCTCATATATTCAGCTACCCAAAGAAAATGTTTTGTACACTGAACAACAATATAAACGCAACACTTTTGTTGTTGTTCCCATTTTCATGAGCTGAACTCTGAGACTCTGAGAAGACCCTGATGCATGCTCAATAATCCAGGTAGAAAAATCGATGTACAGGTGTGTTTAAAATTATATAGATTCATTACACACACAGTGAAATATTTCAAGCCTTTGTTTCTTGTAATATTCATGATTACCAGTGTGGCTTACAAATTACAAAAAGCCTAAATTCAGTGTTTCAGATCATTAGAATATTCCACAGTCAGCTTGTGGTACCTTTGTCAGTGTGAGCAGGAGTCGAGTCCTGCTGGAAAATGAAATCAACATCTCCATAAAGCTCGTCAGCAGAAGGAAACATGAAGACTTCTGAAATGTTCTGGTAGATGACTGGACTTCAGAAAACACAGTGGACCAACACCAGCAGATGGACCCAAACCATCACTGACTGTGGAACTTCACTCTGGACTTCAAGCAATATGGATTCTGTCTCCACTGTTCCTCCAGATGCTGGGACCTGAATTTCCAAATGACATGAAAATTTACTTTAATCTGAAAAGAAGACATTGGAGCACTGAGAGACAGTTCTTTGTCTCCTCAGCGGGTAAGATGTTTCTGATGTTGTCTCTGGTTCAGGAGTGGCTCGACTTGAGGAACGAGACCTTTGTAGCTCATGTCTAGGAGTTAGTCCGTTGATTAGGGTGTGACATGAGGAGTTTCCAATACTGAACCTCTTCACAATATTCTAATTTTCTGGGACACTCAGTTTTTGGTTTTTCATTATTTCTAAGCCACATTAATCAAAATTACAAGAAAAAAAGACTTCAAATATTTCACGCTATGTGCCATGAATCTATTTAATATGAGTTTCACTTTCTGAAATGATTGACCAAAAAAATAACGTTTTCACTAACTTTTATATTTTTAGATGCATCTGTACACAACAGCCTTTTGCTCTCAAATATTGTTCACAAACGTGTGTAAGTCTGTGTTAGTTCACCTTTGCTGAGATGATCAGTCCACCTGACAGGTGTGGCATATCAAGATATTGATTAGACAGGATTATTGCACAGGTGCGCCTTAGGCTGCCCACAATAAAAGGCCACTCTCTAATGTTCAGTTCAATCACACAGAACAATGCCAAAGACGTCACAAGTTTTGACAGAGCAGTGGTTGGCATTCTGACAGCAGGAATGAGCTGTTGCCCATAAATTTAATCTATATGTCTCTACATAAGTCATCTCCAAAGTGTTTCTGAGAATTTGGCAGTACCGTACATACCAGCCTCATACCCACAGACCATGTGTAACCACACCAGCCCAGGAGCTCCACATCCAGCATCTTCCCCTCCAAAATCGTCTGATGCCTGGTACCCACCTAATTTCTCAAAACGCTCCTGCCGCCCCCTTTTGGCCGCTTGTCACGTTCCCACAAAGCCACTGAAGACCGTCTGATGACGCACACTGGGGGGAGGCAGAGGGGAGGGGGTCTAGCTCGTTTTCCGGGTCAGTTGTGTTACTGCAGCTCCGACAGTCTTTGTTGAGATTAAAACGTTTTTTTATGTTTGGGGTGAACGGACACTGGAGCGGACAGCAGCAACTGTTAAAATGCCACGTTTCTTAACCGGAGTTTGGTTCCAATTCATGGAGGCACGATCGGGTAAGTTTAAAAAGTCCAAAAAAAGTCCTGTTGTCGTTGTGTAATCACATAGCAGAGGCTCTCCCGACTGTTTGCTGGACGCGTCGAGCCACCAGAGATCGAATTTTATGACGTTGGCGGCTCGACGTAGCTCGACGCGTAGGTTGCTTTCGGACGCGCGCGTGCGTGGAAAGGAACTGCCGCGTGCCGCCGCGCCGCTTCAATCACTCAAAACGCGCCGCTTCACGGTTCGCCGCGCCTCGACGCGTCTCCACATAGACTTTGAATGTAAACCGGCCGCTGCGCCGCTTCAATCACTCAAAACGCACCGCTTCACGGTTCGCCGTGCCTGGACGCGTCTCCACATAGACTTTGAATGTAAACCGGCCGCTTCAGCCGCTCGACACGGGTCCGGTGGGTACCAGGCATGAGAGCGGCCACCTGGACAGCTGCTGCAACAATCAGTTTGCATAACCAAAGAATCCTCACTGTGGTCTTCACCTGACTGCAGTCACAACTGTCTCGAGTGAACAAACACTCATAATCGATGGTGCATGACACGTTGGAGAGGCGTTCACTTTGTGGATGAATCTCAGTTTTCACTGTACAGGGCAGATGGCAGACTGTGTGTATGTGTGGGTGAGCAGGTTGCTGATGTCAACGTTTTGAATCAAGATGCCCTTGGCATCATGGTATGGACAGGCATATGTTATGGACAATGAAGTGTTCCAGTTTCTGACAACATCTAGCAACATCACACAGCCACTGAAGAGGAGTGGACCAACACAATGGCAATCACAGCAATCAACAACCTGATCAATCCTATGCAAAGGCAAAGGAGATGTGTTGCACTGTGTGAGGCAAATGGTGGTCATACCAGACACTCACTGGTTTTCTGAACCCACCACCACAAACACACACACACACACACACACACACACACACACACACACACACACACACACAGTAAAACTGTACATTTCAGAGTGGCTTTTTATTGTGGTCAGCCTGACCCACTAAAGGGATCTTTAGTGGGTCAATATTAAACTGACACACTTTACGTTAATTAATTACTTATTCAGATTGAAAAGTAATTCACAGATTCTTTTCTTTTTCAGGTTTACCAAATATTTCTGTGATCATTTATGATGGATGGTGAAACATAAACCCATAAAGTGACAATGGAAACGTTGATTTAGTTGACATGTAATAATAATAATAATAAACTTAATTTGTAACACACTTTTCATTAACAAAAATCTCAAAGTGCTACACGTCAAGAGACACTGCCTTTTATTTAACAATAAATCAACTAAAATTAACACCAATGTACACTTGATTGATTGATTTCCATTTATTGCAATTTAACACGTCAGATTTAATTGTAAACAACAGACATAAGTACAGGATGTGGTATTACTTAATCTGAAGGTTTTTTAGCTTAAAATTTAGTTACCAGCTTAAAATGATATGAAGGGAGAGGTTTTAAGAGGAGTTGGAAGTGAGGAGGAAGAAATCTATTTTGACCATGGTTAGGTCCACTACAAGCCTAAGGCACACCTGATGGTGTGTTTTAGGATGGATGATCTCAGCAAAGAAGTGCTCACTGACACAGACTAACACAACTTTGTGAACATTGTTTGAGATAAAGGCCTGTTGTGTACATTAAAAAAAATCAGATCTTTGAGTTCAGCTCATGAAAACTTGGAGCAAAAACAACAATGTTGCATTTCTATTTTTGTTCGGTATAATAAAGCTTCTATAACAACAGGATACTTTAATACCAAACATAAAGTACCATACAGAACAAACTGGTATAGGTCTACAAATAAAACTTTAATAGTAGCAATATTTTTACTACTATTATTAAAATTTAGTTTCTCACACTGTTAAAATGTATCTTTAATACACAAAACAATCCAAGTATTGAGGAGAGAAATATGCAAACTTTAAAAAAATCTAATGTATAGTATAAAATGAGAAAAAACTAAGAAACCAAGAACATGAATGTACAAAATGTTTAATATTAAATGAGATTCTTAATAAGAATCTGTTACAGAGTTTCACTGTCTGACAAATCAAGGGAACTACCATAATATTAATGTTAAAGTTAGTGTGTTAAAGATAAGGAAGTAACTAAAACATGTTTTTTTCACATGGATTAGTTTCAATCTAAAAAGATAAAGATGGTCAAACACTTTATTCAGAAAGACTATCAAGTGTTGAGATAAATTATTTACTAAAGGTAAATAAAGCCATATCCAGACTATTCTGAAGTGGGTTTATGGGAAAATATACGAACAGTTAAGGTATTTCATTGGCTGGTTGACTGTAGGGAATTAGTTGGATCCTTAAAAAAAGGGGAATTTTTTTAGAGAGAAATCTTTTCACACAAAGTTTTTGAACATATTCAAAATGCAAGAGACAAAACTGCAACCCTTTGTAACCCAAGTGAAGATAGTGAGAACTTCATAAATGCTTTGAGACCTGAAGACTTCCTCCCAAACACTGTTCACCAACTTGTTGCCAGCAGTTCCAGCCAAGTGAGATCTTTGTGTGAGAGTTTGATCAAATGTACAAAAACAAAGGAAGGAGCAGGACAATGGAAGGATTTTCACAATCCTTTGTTTAATCATGGACTAAGAGGAGAATCCAAGTGAAGTTCTTGGTGTTTTTATAGCTGGGATGGACGATTACAAGCTGCTTTTAACTTGTGTGAAGCATCTGTATCATCAGGAAGGCCTCATCTCCCTTTACTTGAGTCCACGGGGGAGCAGCAACATCACGGACAGCTCCAACAGTCCTCATCCAACAAGCCAAGATGTCACATCTCCTACAAACTAACGTAGCTACCATTTACAACCAAAGGGCTTCTGGGATTCCTTCAGTAGAGCACACGCATCATGATTTTCAGCTGAATGCTCCTGTAGACACTCAAGCTCCCAGCAAGCAGACTGAGGCCCCCTTTGTCCTGATGGTTCATCTTCAAGTCTTCCATAGGTGACCTTCTGATGCGATAACTTTGGTGTTGCTCTTTGTATGGAGCTGGTACTTCAACGTGTTACCCATCACTGCATCAAACACTGGGGCTCTAAAAGTTTAAGACTGTTGGAGTGGCTTCCTAAATCAGTCTTACTTTTTCTGTGCAGAAAGACGTGTGGACAAACAGTGTAACTTCTGCTACCAGGTTACTGTGCCTCCATCACTTACTGCCTCACATGTGCAGCTTCTGTAGGCTCACTGGCTCTCAAACCTGGCACGAGTGTTGAGCTCAGATGTTCTTTTTGTTCATTTTCCTCACTGTGTCATCACAAGCCAGTTGATACAAGTTTTACACTTCATGGTGGGTGGATGGGGTTAGAAACTGTGTTGAACAAGACAAACAAAAATGAAACTTTTTCACCAGAAGCCTTGTGTTAAGGCCCAGGCAGAGCTCTGCGTACGGCCTGTACGCCGCTCTACGCGCGTGTTCTGTGCGCACGTGTTCACAAGCACAGCTCTGCGTTCGTTCTCGCGTTAAATGCTCGCGTTTTCGCTCCAAATTCTTGTCGTAATTTGAGCAGCTGCGCGCAGAGCGTTTACCTACGGGACAAACTGAGGTCGCTGATTGGTCATTTGCTGACACGCCTACTGAATTGATTGACAGGTCGGGTGGGGAAAAAAGGCACGGGCTGCGCAGCGGTTTTCTGTGTTTATATGTTAATAAAAAGTTCTAAAAAATAAAATAAAAACAGGGAGCGCTGGTCCAGCACACCAGAACACCAGGAAATATTTAGAACCTCGCGCAGCCACGTTGGACATGAGTTTAGTTCGCTCGTGACAAATTCATTAATTTCCTTCTCATCGGAGGAGGAAGCGATCACTTGACTTTTGGCAAAAAAACAAAAGAAAAGTCCAGATCAGGGATGAAGAAGGGGAATTTAATACATTTGTGTCACATACAAAACAGTCCGGCGCCGGGCAGTTTATTGTGAGACAACGCGCCTCGCGTACGCGGTCGTAAAATTTGAGCTTTGCGCGTTCGTGCCCTGCGGGGCTACGCTTGTGCCTCTGCGTACGTACGGCGTACAGCGGCGTACTGCCTCACGCAGAGCTCTGCCGGGGCCTTTAGATACTTGGTCTGAAAAGAATTCACTATGTCCACATATTTGGACCATCAGCATTAGTAGAAATAGCTGAAGTGTCTCCACTTCCACTGATCAAAATTTGAGCCAAAACGTTAATATGTTGTTATTTTGGAGCCAGAGGCTACGCACTGGGGGATAAACCGTTGATACAAAAGTCCCAGCTACACACCCTCCCAACATGCTGTGACATTTAACATGACACTTATCTTAAAGCATTGAAAGCTAATTAATACTAAACATGTTTAAAATAAATGTGTATTTAAACATACAACAGCAAGTTTTGTAAATCATCAAAAATCAACAGCTTCAAAAGATTATCTAAGGTGTATTTTTAATATTTATTCAAGAAAATGTCCCATTTGTTTAAATGTAGGGACAAGACCTGGAAATTGTACTTCAGTCAGCCACAAGGAGGCACTCGCCCACTGTGGCTTCAACTTCACACTTTTGCTCCGGTCACTAGTTATAGTTGCAATGAAACACTACCAGTTCACAACCAGAATATAAAATCTAACTACAGGTGGTCCCCGACTTACGAGCGAGTTCCGTACCTACGGGCCGCTTGTTTGTCGAAAATTCGTAAGTAGGATCACCAAAAAAATATATATATTTTTTTATTATAAATGAATACATGTACAGTACTGTACAGTCACCAAGCACTTAGCCTATCCTAACACAGTTTTTAAAGATGAAGGAGTGAGTTGAATTGTCTCCCTTTCGGGAATGGAGCCTGCAGGGAGGAGGGAGACAATTCAACTCACTCATTCATCTTTAAAAACTGTGTTAGGATAGGCTAAGTGCTTGGTTGGTACATTTATCTATTTAATAAAAATATACTGTACAGTATATATATTTATTTTATTTATTTATAAATAGATAAATGTACAGTACTGTACAGTCACCAAGCACTTAGCCTATCCTAACACAGTTAAGGAGTCAGTTGAATTGTCTCCCTCCTCCCCAGCAGGCTCCATTCACATAAAGGGAGCTACTTTCACTTTATGTGAAAGGGAGACAATTCAACTCACTCCTTCATCTTTAAAAACTGTGTTAGGATAGGCTAAGTGCTTGGTGACTGTACAGTACTGTACATGTATTCATTTATATAAAAAAATATATATATATAATATATATATATAT
>JBBPBX010001095.1:28200-42235 GCA_038048925.1 Garcialebias charrua | reverse complement strand
TCAAAGTCAACTTTATTGTCAGAACTGCAATATGTACAGGACATACACAGGATTGAAATTGCGTTTCTCTCAGTCCCTCGGTGCAACAGTAACCATTTAAACACTAAAACACTGAAACATTTAATAAACATAAGCATAAAATAGTAAAAGTGTAACACTGTCCTGAGTTTTTGCATAGTAGTATAAAAGTATGAAAATTTACACCAACACTAAAACACTAAACATTTAATGAACATAAGCATAAAATGAAATAATAAAAGTGTAATACTGTCCTGAGTTTTTGCATAGTAGTATAAAAAAGTATAAAAAGTATATCTATAAAATAAACTGAAGGTTCTAGCATTGACATTTGCAAAGAGTGGCAAAGCAGCATATGAGTTAATGTACACAGTATATGTATGAGGTAGTTGATGTTGGTATAGAGGCACTGCCTATAGTCATAATACTGTTTACATTCTCTGTTTACATTTATTAATACTGTTTACTTTTATTACTACTGCTTACATTTAATTACTACTGTTTACATTTACAGTACACTACTCTAATATCTACACCACTGCTGATACATATACAGTGTGCTCTGAACGGTCTTATTCAGGGATGCCCAATGTGCCTTACTGCATATGCCACTTTTTGCCTCTATAACAACATCAACTACTACCTCATACATATACTGTGCACATTAACTCATACGCTGCTTTGCCACTTTGCAAATGTCAATGCTAGAAACCTTTAGTTTATTTTAGTTATACTTTTTATACTCTTTTTTTATACTAGTATGCAAAAACTCAGGACAGTATTATGTTCATTAAATGTTTAATGTTTTAGTTTTAGTTTTAGAGTTGGTGTAAATTTTCATACTCTTATACCACTATGCAAAAACTCAGGACAGTGTTAGTTTTACTATTTTATGCTTATGTCTATTATTATATGTTTCAGTGTTTCAATGTTTAGATGTTTACTGTTGCACCGAGGGACTGAGAGAAACGCAATTTCGGTCCTGTGTATGTCCTGTACAGTACATATTGCAGATCTGACAATAAAGTTGACTTTGACTTTGACTTTGAAAAGTGGCATATGCAGTAAGGCACATTGGGCATCCTTAAATAAGGCTGGTCAGAGAATACTGTATATGTATCAGCAGTGGTGTAGATATAAAAGTAGTGTAAATGTAAACAGTAGTAATAAATGTAAACAGTAGTAATAAATGTAAACAGTATTAATAAATGTAAACAGTGAATGTAAACAGTAGTATGTAAACAGTGAATGTAAACAGTAGTATGACTATAGGCAGTGATGTAATACAAACATTAGTGCAAATATGAGAAGTAGTGCAAACTGAATGAGCACATGACCGAGAGTTTAGTGAATAACCCGTTTGATGACACAGAGTCCAGTGTTAAAATCTTTGTGTTGTGTGGTAATGTGTGAGAAAGTTTTTTGTGTTAAGGCAGTTCAAATGGGAGGGGAGGCAGAGCAGGCAGAGTGTTTAGCATCCTGACTGCCTGATGAACAGAGCTGTCTCTCAGTCTGCTGGTTCGAGCCTGGAGACTCCTCAGTCTCCTCCCTGAAGGCAACAGGCTGAAGCAGCTGTGTAGTGGGTGTGTGGGATCACCTGCCATGCAGAGGGCTTTCCGAGTGAGGCGGTTGCTGTGTAAGTCCTGCAGTGAGGGGAAGGAGGTGCCGACAATCTTCTCAGCTGCTCTCACGATGCGCTGGAGGCTCTTGCGGCAGGATGCAGTACATGCACCAAACCACACAGTGATGCAGCTTGTCAGGACACTTTCTATGGCACCTCTGTAGAAGGTGCACATGATGGGGGTTGAAGCTCCAGCCCTTTTCAGCTTGCGGAGAAAGTAGAGACGCTGGTGAGCCTTCTTGGCCAGTGATGCAGTGTTCCTGCTCCAGGACAGGTCCTCTGAGACGTGCACTCCCAGGAACTTGGTGCTGTCCACTCTCTCCACTGCGGTGCTGTTGATGGTCAGAGGGGCATGTTGGGCATCCCTCTTCCTGAAGTCCACAACAATCTCCTTTGTCTTCTCCACGTTGAGAGTGAGATTGTTGTGTCCGCACCACAAGGCCAGGCGGCTCACCTCGTTCCTGTAGTCCGTCTCATCGTTGTTGCTGATGAGACCTACCACTGTTGTGTCGTCCGCAAACTTGATGAAGTGGTTGGAGCTGTATGATGGTGTGCAGTCGTGTGTTAGCAGGGTGAATAGAAGGGGGCTCAGCACACATCCTTGTGGGGCCCCTGTGTTCAATGTGATGGTGCTAGATGTGTTACTCCCGACCCGTACTGTCTGTGGTCTCCCGGTCAGGAAGTCTAGCAGCCAGTTACACATTGAGGTGTTCAGCCCCAGACTGTCCAGTAATATTAGCCATATTAGTTGTCACAGATGTGGCTTGGTGCAACGTTATTGCCAGTTGTTCAGTGTTATTTATTGAGAGTCCAGTAAACAGACAGCAGTTTAAATTTGTCAACCTGAATATCTCCCACCCACAGCATATTACTGAATTAACTCATTTTGCTCCCTACAGAGGACATTTAGGGCTTTTCAATTATGCTAAATATGAAAAGGTCGGTTTTGGCACCTTTCTCTTCCATATAAATAATAAAATATTGGGCATGGACAATATTTATTTTTCCTGGTAGTCAAGAGGATAGGGAAACGGCTATATGTTTGTATACTGTAAGTAAGTTTGATCATGTATTTATTTGTATACAGTATATCAGGTGTATCCATTTGTATATAACTATCATTATTAAAACATGGTTCATCTTCACCTTGTTTGAGGCATCGGTGTGAAGAGAGAATGGGAGTGGGCTGCTTCCACTTTTCAATTTTTGGACCACTTCTATCATATTCTGTTATCATTATTAGTACGGAAATACAAGTTCATAATATAAATAGAATCAAGCTCTTTTTTTGTTTTGAGTACCGGTTCTCTTAAATATTCCTAATTTTAAAGGTCCCAATGCACCTTAGCATATACAGTATAGCATTTCACCATATAAATGTACCTTAAATGTTTCAATGGTAATAGGAGCTAGTTACTTGCAAGAGGCTTTGTTTTCCAGATCAATGCAGTGTTAAGAAATAGTAAAACACCACCAGTGACATTTAGTATATAAAATTATTAATGTTTGATAGTTTTTTATAAGCAAATTGAAATAAATGTAGCCATCAGAGTCCAATACAATAACCTGGAGTCTAGCGCTAGCATCCTAACTCCACAAACAAACAAAGAAAAAGAAACTCACCAGTTCCTACTTGCAGTTAGCTGAAGGTTTTTTTTTCACAAACTGAGCCATCTAAAAGTTGAGAGGCATATCAGTCAGGAATGGTAACTTAATAATATAAGCATTAGATAAAGGCTAGCATTAGCCTGATAGTTCCAGAAACAAACTCACCAGTTGCCACTTTTAAAATAAACAGTCAGCTGAAGTTTTATTTTCACAAACAGAACCATCTAAAATTTGAGAGGCATATCAGTCAGGAATGGTAATATAATAATATAAGCATTAGATAAAGGCTAGCATTAGCATGCTAGTTCCAGAAACAAACTCACCAGTTGCCACTTTTAGAATAAACAGTCAGCTGAAGGCTTTTTCACAAACAGAGACTTCTAAAAGTTGAGAGGACTATCAGTCAGAAATGGCAAATAGGCATTAGATAAAGGGCTTTCAATGATTTAAAACCTACCTGAGACAGCCTGCTTTGAGTCACTGCACGGCTCATTTCCCAGACAAAAAAACAAAAAAAGGCCGGAAGCACATGATCCGTAGGTACAGCTCACGTTGGACATGCCCAGTGCGCAGAAATCTGCGCCCAGCATCTTCCCATTATTTTGTAACATCATGGAATAACTGTGCATGCACCATTTATAACGAGAATCTATGGATAAGATTCATGCGTCCCCAGGACCAGAAATGCATCACCAATCAGAAAACGTTTTTTTGAAACAAACAATATAACTCATCATTAACTGTAAAATATTTATCTTACACAACTAAAAACATATATGCATATATTTTGAAATATTTTTATTTTATTATTTAATTTTTATAAAAAAAAATTAAGTCTTCAAATGGTTAATATCTCCAGAAGTTCCAGTGGGACGGCGCCCTAGCGCCCCCTATTGGCCGGCCGCCCCTGATTCATCCAAAGTAAATGTTTTAGAATTGATTGGTGACCTTTAGTTTATATTTTAAGAGCTAGTTATGAGTTGTTTTGCTAATATATTAAAACTCAAATCAATCTGCTGGCTCCTCGGATAAATAGTATTAACTTACTTTTATATACAGGTAGTCCCTGAGTTACGACGGAGTTCTGTTCCTACGCCCCGTCGTAACCCGGATTTTGACGCAAGTCAGAAAACACATACATACTGGCTGCCCCATATACATGTACATGTACGGTACTGTACAGTAACCAAGCACTTTGCCTATCCTAACACAGTACCCTACTTAATTATCAAAAAACACATACAGTACATTTTGAGCCATAATGAAGGAAAAAAAGAGTTAATTTCTTACTGGGAGCTGGTGAAGCCTTCCTCCGTCTGTTAGCATGTTAGGTCGTTGCACCTCCAAGGTCTGCAGCTTCCTGCTGCTTCACGCTGTCCACAGCGTTTACAGCAAGGTCTGTTAGCATGTTAGGTCGTTGCACCTCCGGTCCAGCTCGCTTTTTCTGCCGTCTGGTGACACCGTACACCCGTCCACCTCCTTGCACCTTTTGTTTACGACGTAAAACCGCCGTCAGCTCGGTCAATCTGCTGTATTCCGTTGTAAAACCGCCATCAACCTCTGTCCAGTAAGGTCTCCACATCCACTGCTTTGCTGTTTCTGCCGTGAAACTCGGTCCAGAGCGGGTCTCTCTCTGTGTTTTTCCGCTGCGTCAAGCTACTGCTACTTCTACCGTCAAACAGGAAGTACAACCGGAACTGGCTTTTCAAAATGCTGGTGAAGATTCTCAGTCACCCAGGACATGATAAAATTAAAAAAGGCATTCAATACAGAAACAACTGGACTTTATTTGTAACAAGAAGACGTTTCGCTTCTCATCCGAGAGGCTTTCTCAATTCAAATGGCAGCGTGTGAAAACAAAGCTTTTAAAGGGCTGCTAGAAGGCATACACACATCTACTGTATGTAAATTGACAAATCACACCTCACACCTCAACAGCAGGAACCTCTCAAAGTCTCTGTTAGTCTAATTCATAAACAAGGCTCCTCTGGTCACATCAGGTGTGAGACGCCTGGGAATCAGCCCCAGGGCTGCTCTATATGTTTAAGAAAGTTGAAATCTGAGGCATCCTCTTCTGTTTAAAGATGGTTTCTCTCTTTTTACATAAACCGCTTCTTTCACACCCCTCTCAAACCACCTGTGCTCTCTGTCCAAAATGTGCACATTCTGGTCCCCAAATGAGTGTCCCTTGTCCGTGAGGTGGAGGTGAACAGCTGAGTTTTGTCCAGAGGAGGTGGCTCTCCTGGGTTGGGACATTCTTCTGTGAATGGGCTGCTTAGTTTCCCCAATGTAGAGGTCCGGACAGTTCTTGCTGCATTGGACCGCATACACTACGCCACTCTGTTTGTGTGTAGGTGGTCTGTCCTTCGGGTGCACCAGCCTCTGTCTTAAAGTCCTGTTGGGTTTGAAATGTAGTGGGATGCTGTGTTTGTTGAAAATCCTTCTGAAATTCTCAGATACTCCAGCCACATAAGGGATGACAATGTTTTTTCGTCTGTTTTCATTTTTCCGTTCATTATTGTGTTTTGTAAATTTCCTCGCTGACTTGACAAAAGCCCTGTTAGGATATCCACATGTTTGGAGAGATTTTTTGATGTGTTTCTGTTCCTTTTTCTTCCCTTCTGTCTTCGTGGGGATGTGTTTGGCCCGATGCTGTAAAGTTCTGATGACAGAAAGTTTGTGCTCCAGTGGATGGTGAGAGTCAAACAGAAGATACTGGTCTGTGTGGGTTGGTTTTCTGTAAACTTCAATGTTGAGACTGTCCTCTCTTTCCATGTGAACCAAACAGTCCAAAAAAGGCAGCTTGTTGTCGTTTGCATCCTCTCTGGTGAACTTGATGTTGTTATCAACCGAGTTAATGTGTCTGGTGAACGCTTCCACTTCCTTGGTTTGGATTTTGACCCAGGTATCGTCCACATATTGGAACCAATGGCTTGGAGTTGTTCCCTCAAATGAGTTTAGGGCTCTCTGTTCCACTTCCTCCATGTAAAGGTTGGCAACAATGGGTGACACTAGAGATCCCATGGCACAGCCGTGCTTCTGTCTATAAAATCTGTCATTGAACTTGAAATAAGTGGTGGAGAGGCAGAGATCCAGCAGGGTGCAGATGTGGTCTGGGGTGAAGTTGGTCCTTTTGTCCAAATCCTTGTCCTGTAGAAGTCTTTTTTTGATGGTTTCTACTGCTTCAGAAATGGGTATGCACGTGAAAAGAGAAGTCACATCATACGATACAAGAGTTTCTCCCGGGGTTAGCTTCAAATGTTGAACTTTGTTAGAAAAATCAATGGAGTTCTTTATGTGATGAGGTGTGTTTCCAACAAGAGGAGCTAAAATACCAGCCAGATGTTTAGCAATATTGTATGTCACTGAGTTCATGCTGCTGACGTTGGGTCTGGGAGGTGTATCTTCTTTGTGTATTTTTGGAAGTCCATAAAGACAGGGAGTGGCTTTCCCCGGGTACAATCTATAATATAATGGTCGATTGATTGTTCTCTCCTTTTCAAGTTTTTGCAGATAATCTGTGACTTTCTTTTTAAAGGTGTTAGTTTTTAGGTGTTAGGCTTTTCAAAATATTTTTTTATTTTTTATGAGATGCGTGACGTAACCACGAAATGTCGTAACTTGAGACCATCGTAACCCGAGGACTACCTGTATATGAATGTTTCTGTTCAGATGACTTCTGTTGTGACTTGGAGTTATATGGATAAACTGAATTGATTTGTAAACATAGACTTTCAGGCTTAGGTGTGAAATAAAATAGTATGATCAGCTGTGTGAAATGCAGCTCTGAGGTTTAACAAGACCAGTGTAGACACCTGTCCATTGTCAGAGGCTATGAGAATAGCATTAGTAACTTTCACCAGTGCTGTTTCTGTGCTATGATTAGCTCTAAATAATAAAAAATAATGTTAATATTTATAATAAGATTATATTAGGTCAACCCCAGTTTCTCATCTAAAACTTATCAACTTCTAAAGAGTATCTGAAACAAAATCTTGTTTTCTTTGTTAAATAGTAAATTTTCAGTATCTTATATTTTTGGAGGGGGTTGTGATTATTTTATGTCTCTGTTTTAGATAAGTGGAAGACTTATAGAAGAGGAGAGAGGAGGGAAATAAGAGTTAAAGAAAAAACAAAGATTTTCGTAGAAAAAGAGTGAATGAGAACAGAGGAAACTAGGAAGAGTGATAGAAAGAAGAATAAAGCAAAGAGAAGGAAAAGAGCAGATGAGTGTTGCAAAGAAAAAGGAGGAAAGGAAAGAAGAAAGATGAGACTGAATTACAAGATGCTCTTTCAAAGAAGAGAGTGTCATTTTACTGAGAAATTACCAGCAGAGTTTCCATTTCTACGTCCTGGTCGGCTCTTCAGATTGTTGCTCTTCATATTTATCTGTCTCGTGTTTATAATGTAAAATATTTACAATTAAAGTTCAAGTGATGAACTGATGAAGTGGTTTGACTGGTAACATATTGAGTGATAACAGAGTGTCTGTATATTTGGTGCAATGTTACGTCTGGTTCGAATTGAGAGGACAGAAGGTCTTGATTCATCATATCAGTTTCATATCAGTTTCTTTGATTCAAAACATTCTGAGATTAACTTTGAATTTTCTTACGACGATTTCAGTTTTAATCTGGCAGGAAATGTGGTGGGTGATATGCATTCCTCTAACTGGGGGATGTGCCCCCTGGGGGGTCTTTTTTGTTCTCTTCTCTCCTGTAATGTTTGTTTATGTTTATGTTTATGTTTATTAAATTTGTTCATTTTTTTTACAAAAGAAACAATACAAGACAATCTCATAAATGATATTGTACAAAATATAAAAAAATGAAAGGTAGCAGAAAGAAGAATAAATCTTATTATATCTGCCCCTTACTTCCAACAATCAGATTAAACAACAATAATCAACCATGTAAACAATAATAATCTTCAACCAACTTTTTTCCAACAATCAGATTAAACAATAATAATCTTCAACCAACAGTACAAAATGACTAACTCTTTTCTAATTTTCTAACTAATACAATACACATTACGCTATTTCATATATATTTTTTAACACATTTGTTTTGATCATTTTCTTAAATGTAAACATTGACTTGGCATTTTTAACTACATTCTCCAAGCCATTCCATAATCTAATTCCCTGGATTGAGGTAGAACGTCCCTTCAAACTAGTTCTGAATTGTGGTTTTACAAACATCTCTGTCCCCTTAAGATTATAACAACTTTGTCTTTTAACAAAATGCATTTGGATATTTAAAGGTAATGCATTATTTTGAGCTCTATACATAACTGATAAAATATTATAGTCTACCAAATCATGGAACTTCAATAACTTTAGTTGATAAAATAATGTATTTGATGGATGACGGTAATGTTTTCTAGTGAT
Source organism: Garcialebias charrua (assembly GCA_038048925.1). Lineage (NCBI taxonomy): Eukaryota > Metazoa > Chordata > Actinopteri > Cyprinodontiformes > Rivulidae > Garcialebias > Garcialebias charrua. The sequence goes on along the minus strand of JBBPBX010001095.1, from coordinate 33,596 downwards.
AATTCTTACAGCTCTTTTCTGTAATACAAAAATAGGCTTTGTGATTGTTTTACACGCATTCCCCCAAACATCAATACAATAGATTAAGTGTGGAACAATGATTGTGTTATACAACAAATACAGAGCTTTATCATTCAATAGGTCTCTGACTTTGTACAGTACTGCAATTGATTTAGCTATTTTTATTCTTACAGAATTTATGTGTTGTTTCCATGTCAGTTGTTCTCAGTAAAAGTGGACCGTCTGTCTTTGCTCCTGCAGAAACAGAATCTTCATGTTTTTGTTTGAAACAGAACCGGTTCAGTAAAATCCACTTCAAACCAGCTTTAATTAAAGGGTTCCTTATAGAAATGCGCATCACCCGCCTTCTTTCAAACCACTTTCACACTAACATCACCCTCAGATTATAACAGATTACTATATTAACAGCTGATCTGTTGCACCGAAGGGACTGAGAGAAATGCACTTTCAATCCTGTGTATGTCCTGTACATATTGCAGTTTTGACAATAAAGTTGACTTTGACTTTTGACTTTGACTTTGATCTGACATGAATATTATAGATCAGGAATAGATATGAGATTATAGCTGTACAACATTTACATCAGTTATAAATATAACATAAATATATACACAATAAACAGATAATATAACCTAGATATCATTTAATTTATATTATAGATATTTCCTTGTGTTTCTATCAATCTTTATGAATCAACATGTGGTTGTTACACTTCCTGTCAGCAGAGGACGCCACAGGCCTGAGTGAAATAAACAGATTTGATTTGATTAGTTTTAGATTATAATGTTTAGGGCTGGTTTCACATACAAGATTAAGGCTAGTCTCAGACAATGCTGTTTGAGCTGGTTTAACTAAGACCTGCACAGATTGATCTTAAAATGGTCACAGATTTAGTCAGTTCTGGATTAAAGGCAGTTGAGAGAAGGTGGATCAGAGCTACTCTGAGACTAAATCCAAGTTTAGACCACGGAGGTCAGCCAGAGGACCCTTCCGCCATGGTAAGGTGGAAGCCCAAGCCGGGGGCTCCCTGGTGAGGTGTTCCGTATCTCTGCAGACAAATTCAGAAGGCCTATCTGGAGGGTCACATCTGATTGGACGATAAAACAATGGGCATATCTGGAGGGTCACATCTGATTGGACGATAAAACAATAGGCGTATCTGGAGGGTTGCATCTGATTGGACGATAAAACAATAGGCGTATGTGGAGGGTCACATCTGATTGGACGATAAAACAATGGGCGTATCTGGAGGGTCACATCTGATTGGACGATAAAACAATAGGCGTATGTGGAGGGTCACATCTGATTGGACGATAAAACAATGGGCGTATCTGGAGGGTCACATCTGATTGGACGATAAAACAATGGGCGTATCTGGAGGGTCACATCTGATTGGACGATAAAACAATAGGCGTATCTGGAGGGTCACATCTGATTGGACGATAAAACAATGGGCGTATCTGGAGGGTCACATCTGATTGGACGATAAAACAATGGGCGTATCTGGAGGGTCACATCTGATTGGACGATAAAACAATAGGCGTATGTGGAGGGTCACATCTGATTGGACGATAAAACAATGGGCGTATCTGGAGGGTCACATCTGATTGGACGATAAAACAATAGGCGTATGTGGAGGGTCACATCTGATTGGACGATAAAAACAATGGGCATATCTGGAGGGTCATATCTGATTGGACGATAAAACAATAGGCGTATCTGGAAGGTCACATCTGATTGGACGATAAAACAATGGGCGTATCTGGAGGGTCACATCTGATTGGACGATAAAACAATAGGCGCATGTGGAGGGTCACATCTGATTGGACGATAAAACAATGGGCGTATCTGGAGGGTCACATCTGATTGGACGATAAAACAATAGGCGTATGTGGAGGGTCACATCTGATTGGACGATAAAACAATGGGCGTATCTGGAGGGTCACATCTGATTGGATGATAAAACAATAGGCGTATGTGGAGGGTCACATCTGAGTGGACGATAAAACAATAGGCGTATCTGGAGGGTCACATCTGATTGGACGATAAAACAATAGGCGTATCTGGAAGGTCACAAAGATTAAAGATTTCATCTTCTTTCTGCGCCCTTCATTTTATCCTACTTGTATTCTTGTATCTGATGAAACTGTCTTGTATTGTTCTTTTAAAATGAATGAATAAACATCAATCAATCAATTAAGGCTAGTCCCAGACTACAATGCTGTTTGAGCTGGTTTAACTGTAAGACCTGCACAGACTGATCTTAAAATGGTCACAGATTTAGTCTGTTCTGGATTAAAGGCAGTTGAGAGAAGGTGGATCAGAGCTACTCTGAGACTAAATCCAAGTTTAGACCACGGAGGTCAGCCAGAGGACCCTTCCACCACGGTAAGGTGGCAGCCCAGGCCGGCGGCTCCCTGGTGAGGTGTTCCGTATCTCTGCAGACAAATTCAGAAGGCCTATCTGGAGGGTCACATCTGATTGGACGATAAAACAATGGGCGTATCTTGAGGGTCACATCTGATTGGACGATAAAACAATAGGCGTATCTGGAGGGTTGCATCTGATTGGACAATAAAACAATAGGCGTATCTGGAAGGTCACATCTGATTGGACGATAAAACAATGGGCATATCTGGAGGGTCACATCTGATTGGACGATAAAACAATAGGCGTACCTGGAGGGTTGCATCTGATTGGACGATAAAACAATAGGCGTATGTGGAGGGTCACATCTGATTGGACGATAAAATAATGGGCATATCTGGAGGGTCACATCTGATTGGACGATAAAACAATAGGCGTATGTGGAGGGTCACATCTGATTGGACGATAAAACAATGGGCGTATCTGGAGGGTCACATCTGATTGGACGATAAAACAATGGGCGTATCTGGAGGGTCACATCTGATTGGACGATAAAACAATAGGCGTATGTGGAGGGTCACATCTGATTGGACGATAAAACAATGGGCGTATCTGGAGGGTCACATCTGATTGGACGATAAAACAATGGGCATATCTGGAGGGTCACATCTGATTGGACGATAAAACAATGGGCGTATCTGGAGGGTCACATCTGATTGGACGATAAAACAATAGGCGTATCTGGAGGGTCACATCTGATTGGACGATAAAACAATAGGCGTATGTGGAGGGTCACATCTGATTGGACGATAAAACAATGGGCGTATCTGGAGGGTCACATCTGATTGGACGATAAAACAATAGGCGTATGTGGAGGGTCACATCTGATTGGACGATAAAAACAATGGGCATATCTGGAGGGTCATATCTGATTGGACGATAAAACAATAGGCGTATCTGGAAGGTCACATCTGATTGGACGATAAAACAATGGGCGTATCTGGAGGGTCACATCTGATTGGACGATAAAACAATAGGCGCATGTGGAGGGTCACATCTGATTGGACGATAAAACAATGGGCGTATCTGGAGGGTCACATCTGATTGGACGATAAAACAATAGGCGTATGTGGAGGGTCACATCTGATTGGACGATAAAACAATGGGCGTATCTGGAGGGTCACATCTGATTGGACGATAAAACAATAGGCGTATGTGGAGGGTCACATCTGATTGGACGATAAAACAATAGGCGTATCTGGAGGGTCACATCTGATTGGACGATAAAACAATGGGCGTATCTGGAGGGTCACATCTGATTGGACGATAAAACAATGGCGTATCTGGAGGGTCACATCTGATTGGACGATAAAACAATAGGCGTATGTGGAGGGTCACATCTGATTGGACGATAAAACAATAGGCGTATGTGGAGGGTCACATCTGATTGGACGATAAAACAATGGGCGTATCTGGAGGGTCACATCTGATTGGACGATAAAACAATGGGCGTATCTGGAGGGTCACATCTGATTGGACGATAAAACAATAGGCGTATGTGGAGGGTCACATCTGATTGGACGATAAAACAATGGGCGTATCTGGAGGGTCACATCTGATTGGACGATAAAACAATGGGCGTATCTGGAGGGTCACATCTGATTGGACGATAAAACAATAGGCGTATCTGGAGGGTCACATCTGATTGGACGATAAAACAATAGGCGTATCTGGAGGGTCACATCTGATTGGACGATAAAACAATAGGCGTATGTGGAGGGTCACATCTGATTGGACGATAAAACAATGGGCGTATCTGGAGGGTCACATCTGATTGGACGATAAAACAATAGGCGTATGTGGAGGGTCACATCTGATTGGACGATAAAACAATGGGCATATCTGGAGGGTCATATCTGATTGGACGATAAAACAATAGGCGTATCTGGAAGGTCACATCTGATTGGACGATAAAACAATGGGCGTATCTGGAGGGTCACATCTGATTGGACGATAAAACAATAGGCGCATGTGGAGGGTCACATCTGATTGGACGATAAAACAATGGGCGTATCTGGAGGGTCACATCTGATTGGACGATAAAACAATAGGCGTATGTGGAGGGTCACATCTGATTGGACGATAAAACAATGGGCGTATCTGGAGGGTCACATCTGATTGGACGATAAAACAATAGGCGTATGTGGAGGGTCACATCTGAGTGGACGATAAAACAATAGGCGTATCTGGAGGGTCACATCTTATTGGACGATAAAACAATAGGCGTATCTGGAAGGTCACAAAGATTAAAGATTTCATCTTCTTTCTGCGCCCTTCATTTTATCCTACTTGTATTCTTGTATCTGATGAAACTGTCTTGTATTGTTCTTTTAAAATGAATGAATAAACATCAATCAATCAATTAAGGCTAGTCCCAGACTACAATGCTGTTTGAGCTGGTTTAACTCTAAGACCTGCACAGACTGATCTTAAAATGGTCACAGATTTAGTCTGTTCTGGATTAAAGGCAGTTGAGAGAAGGTGGATCAGAGCTACTCTGAGACTAAATCCAAGTTTAGACCACGGAGGTCAGCCAGAGGACCCTTCCACCACGGTAAGGTGGCAGCCCAGGCCGGCGGCTCTCTGGTGAGGTGTTCCGTATCTCTGCAGACAAATTCAGAAGGCCTATCTGGAGGGTCACATCTGATTGGACGATAAAACAATGGGCGTATCTTGAGGGTCACATCTGATTGGACGATAAAACAATAGGCGTATCTGGAGGGTTGCATCTGATTGGACAATAAAACAATAGGCGTATCTGGAAGGTCACATCTGATTGGACGATAAAACAATAGGAGTATGTGGAGGGTCACATCTGATTGGACGATAAAACAATAGGCGTATAAGGAGGGTCACATCTGATTGGCCGATAAAACAATGGGCGTATCTGGAGGGTCACATCTGATTGGACGATAAAACAATACAGAAATCAATAATTACAACTATAT
>JBBPBX010001095.1:4548-28017 GCA_038048925.1 Garcialebias charrua | reverse complement strand
AAATAAATAAAAAACTTTTTTTAATGTGTTTAAATGTTCTTGATTTCCTGCGTATAGCACTTTGTTGCCGCTGTGGTTGTTTTAAATGGCTTTATAAATAAAGTATCATCATTATTATTATTATATATATATATATATTTTTTTTTTAAGCCGATTACGCAGTTTCCGGCAGTGTCTGGCAGTTTTCGGCAGTGTTCGGCAGTTTAGCCAGTTAGCTCCGGCCTCGAGAGCCGGCTTCGGACAGACCGTGTCCGATCAGAGGTTCCTGCGCTCGGATACATGAGCTGGAGCTGCAGAGTCCCTCCGGTTTTGCAGAGGGACGGATGGGTGAAGGAAAACAACGCTGTAGATCGCGTGAAGCAGCAGACAGCGAGCTGAACCGGAGACACAACGAGATAACATGCTAACGGGTGCAGCTATGGCGGCAGTGTCCGCCATTTTGCGGTTAGCTTCGGTTAGCTCCGGCCTCACAGCCGGCTTCGGACGGACCGTGTCCAATCAGAGCTGGGAGCTGAACGGCGGTTTTGCAGAGGGACGGATGGACGAAGGAAAACGACGCTGTGCACCGCGTGAAGCAGCAGACAGCGAGCTGAACCGGAGACACAACGAGATAACATGCTAACGGGTGCAGCTATGGCGGCAGTGTCCGCCATTTTGCGGTTAGCTTCGGTTAGCTCCGGCCTCACAGCCGGCTTCGGACGGACCGTGTCCGATCAGAGCTGGGAGCTGAACGGCGGTTTTGAGGAGGGATGGATGGACGAAGGAAAACGACGCTGTGGACCGCGTGAAGCAGCAGACAGCGAGCTGCACCGGAGGAGCAACGAGCTAACATGCTAACGGGCGCAGCTATTGGCGGGGCTAACATCAGCTAACGCAGCGCAGCCTTTTTGGATGGACACCGCAGAGAAACGGCTCCTAGTAAGTTATTCACTCTTTCTTTCATGATGGCTCCAAATGTATGGAGTTAACATGCTAACAGTCCTTCCTGTAAACAGTTTGGACCACGTGAAGCAGCACCAAGCTGCAGAGCTCGGACGTGCAACGAGCTAACATGCAAACAGACGGAGACAGGCTTGACCAGCTCAAAGTAAGAATTTTTTATTTTTTTCTGTCTCCAAATGTACTGTGTGTGTTTTTGGATAATTATGTAGGGTACTATGTTAAGATAGGCGAAGTGCTTGGTAACTTGGTAACTGTACATTACCGTACATGTACGTGTATAAGTGGCGGCTCGTGTGTACTTCCGACTTACGGCGATTTTCGTGTTACGAACGGCCACAGGAACGGAACTCGTTCGAATGTCGGGGAATACCTGTATATATATACTGTATATAAATTCCACTTAGGGGGCCCCCTAGTGGCCACGGAGCCCTAAGCAGCCGCTTGGTCCACTTACGGTATGCGTAGGGCTGGCCTCGGGAACAAAGTTGTATCATCAGCTAGTTGACTCAATAATATTTTTTCCTGCAACTGAGAGGCCTTTAAGCTTGCTATTCTTTAAAAAAGTAGTTAAGATTTTCATAGGGAGAAAATAATAAAAAGGGTGATACAGGACATCCCTGACGAATCCCACGTTCTATTTTAAATCTTCTTGAGGTTCCATGAGGTAATTTCATTGAGCTATTTCCATAAATACAAAGAGTGCAGATTGATTTTTGAACAATTTCTCCAAAACCAAACAAATTGAGAGCTTTGAAAATGAATTCATGTTCTACTGAGTCAAATGCTTTTTGAAAATCTAAAAATAAAATAAAACTATTTTCTGGATAGTCTAAGATATCTAGAACCAACCTTATGTTATCAAAAATGTACCTTCCAGCCATTCTGGGATTCCTCTATACTGTAATATTATTAAGGACTTTTTAAAGTTTTTTTTTGCCAAACATATGGCTACAATTTTATAATCATTGTTAAGTATTTGTCCCACCGGGAGGAGACCCAGAGGAAGACCCAGGATACGCTGGAGGGACTATGTTTCTCGGCTGGCCTGGGAACGCCTTGGGATTCCCCCAGAGGAGCTGCTCCAAGTGGCTGGGGAGAGGGAAGTCTGGGCCTCCCTACTTAGGCTGCTACCCCCGCGACCCGACCCCGGATAAGCGGAAGAAAATGGATGGATGGATGGATGTTAAGTAAAGAGATGGGACACCAGTTATCCAGAATTAATGCATCTTTGTGAGATTTTGGGATTAATGTCATTATACTTTGACATAGTGATGGAGGAAGTCTTTCATTCCTGAAACCTTCAATAAACAAACAATGAAAAAAGGAGAATATCTTATAAAATTCTGATGTCAGTCCATCTGTACCTGGGGATTTATTGGATTGAAGACTCATAGTAGCTTTCTTGATTTCATCACATGTGACTGGAGAGTCACATAACAATTTGTTTTATTCACCAATTATTTTTGTGCCAGTTAAAGAGTTAAAGAAATATTCAAGTTCCTCAGGAGAAAGTCTAGATTCATACAATGATCTATAAAAAGTTTCACATGTGTTTGCAATCAGTTTGGGATCATCAATACAGTAATTGTGCCATTTGAATCAAGATTTGTACCAATTTTTGTCTGTCTTTGTTTTACCAACTTGAAGAAGCAGCTTGAATTTTTTTCCCCCTCTTCTACCCTTTTGGCCCGTGAACATATAAAAGCCCTTTTTGCTTTTTGAATATAAATTTGATCAAGTTGAAGCTGAAGGGTTTGTAACGCTGTTCTTCACATAGATTTTCAGGTATCAGGTATTTCAGGTATTTCAATTTGATAGTATTTCTCCTGTTTTGGCCTCTTCACATTGGTTACTTACCAGTGTATTATAGAATTCATTTTAAGATACTTTTGTTCGCTTTTAAGGCTCTGAATGGCCGATCTCCTTCATATTTGACTGAGCTACTACAATCTTACACTCCCTCCCGTTCTCTCAGATCTGCTGACCAGCAGCTTCTGAGGATTCCAAAAACTAGACTTAAGCTCAGAGGTGACCGTGCTTTTTCAGTGATTGCCCCTAAACTCTGGAATGACCTTCCGAGTGACATAAGACAAGCCTCGTCCATTGTAGTTTTTAAGTCTCTTCTTAAAACTCATCTTTTCTCTTTGGCTTTTGACGCGATCCGAGATGTTTGATTTTGTTTTATTGTGTGAAACTTTACTATTTTAATGCTAGTCTTTTATCTGACCTTTTTAATTTTGTACTGTATTTTATTTTTTACTGTATTTTATGTTTGTGTACAGCACTTTGGTCTCACGGTTTTATAAAGTGCTTTAGAAATAAAGTTGGTATGGTATGGTAGATTTTCAGGTAAAGTAGAAGATAATGAGACCCACTCAGAAACCAGGCAGTGTTTTAACAATATCTGCCCCGCTTTCCTTCAGAAATTTCTTAATTCATATTTTAAAAGCTCCCAGTAACGTCCATAATTATTTTCAGATTGTGCCAGTTTTAAGTACTCTGCAATTTTAGTTTTAATTGTTAAATAGACAAACTTGTTGTCAAGAAGGGAGTTATTCATTTTACTATATGCAGGATTCCTTATAACACAATGGCTTTATGATCAGTGAGGGGTTCTTGATTCAAGAGCCCCTCACTGATCAATCTCAACTTCACAATTTGAATGCTGTCGTGGGGTTTCCAGCTTCTTCCTTTCACAGGTCTCTGGTTCCTGAGGCAGAGTTATTGAGTCACAGCTGACAGCCATCTCCACCAATCAGACCCTGGTCCTCCTACGCCTCACGTCCTGGATTCTCCTGTAGTGATGAGCAAATGAAGCTTTTATGAAGCTTTTAAGAAGCACTGAACCAGTTGGGCCAAATGTTTCAAAAATACTGGTAGGTTAATTTGTTGAACCTTCTGTTACAGTGAGCTCTTGTGGCATTTTGCCAGCGGGTTCGGATGTTGTCAGTCCATAAAATGGGCGTTATCAACTGTTATCATCCCCATTTGTAGCGGTGAATAGGTCACAATTTACCTACTAGCATGTTTAGCATGATTTGGGTGTTTGATGTTTCGGTGTTGGTGTAAATTTTCATACTTTTATACTACTATGAAAAAACTCACACTCTTAGAAATGAAGTGTTCAATTTACTTAACCAAGTTAAGTGACCCCGTTCCACTAAACTGAGTTGAGTAAATGTAAAGAGTATTATTAATTTACTTTTAACATTACAAATTAAAGTAAATTCAAGCAAACTGATTTAACTAAGTTCAGCATTGGAGCTTTAAGTTTGTTTAACTTAATGTTGTTAAGTTAAATTTAACAGATGCTATTAGAATTTACTTATACCAGTTTAGTTGAGTTTACTCAACATTACTGAGTTGTATTAAAGTTATTTGATTATGTTAGTTGAACCTAATACACTCATGTTCAATTTAAACAACCAGGTTTAGTGGAACCAGGTCACATAACTGGGTTAAGTAATTACAACATTGAATTTCTTTTTTTACATTTCTTTAAATGAAACAAATTAACAAATTTAAACCTTCAACTTTATTAAAATTTCAAATTTAGGAACATGGCAGTTACAAAATAAAATAGACATAAAGGTCTAGTATTTCCAAGTCAATGTAAAAACAAATTAAACAAAGCTCATTTAAAAATAAATGTTATACCAATAAAATTGATACACATAAAAAAATTGTAAAATTATTGCTTTTAAATGCAAACACAAAAAAGGAGCCTTGACCAAAATAAGATGCAATCATTTTTTATGCTTCAGTAAAAATTTTAGCAAACCATGGCTAACAAGAACATGCCCTACCTAAAACTGCACCTCCCACATGAAAATTCTCTTCAAACTGTTTTCATTCAAAACCAATATGAGCTGCTCTGCAAAGATGCAGATTTTAAGTGCAAATTCAAATAACTCAGGTAGGAAAACACAGAAAATGACAATCTCACAACCAGTGTGCTAAATTATTTGAGTGCAAACGACAAGACAGACTCCTGTAGATCTCGAGAATGTCTTAGAACATGCTGCATGCATTACATTCCACATTAGCATGAACTGATAGAACAAGGGTATGCTGTCTGAGGTAAACAGCAGCAGAAAAAAATCATATCCTGTAATGCACATTTTAAGGGGCTAAATAATGCCTCTCACAAATGTTAATCAGTCTTTACTTAGTACATGGATCTTGTTCAAGTTTTACGACTTCAGTAACTTTTAGTAAACCATATGGTAACAAGAAAGCAGTCAGCTTGATCAAAAACATGGTACATGCTCGAATTATTGCAAATTTAAAATAAATCACAAACTATCTTCGGATTGTTTTCATCCAAAACAAGTAAGCAGTGCTGCTCTGCACAGCCTCAGATATTCAGTGTTATAGTAGAAACTGAAATAGCTCACTTAAAAAAAATTATGTTCCTCTCACATCATGTTAATTAAATTATTTGAGTTCAAATAAGACAGCTTCTATACATTTTCCATTCATTTTAAATGATTCAACACATGCATGCATCTAATTTCTGATGATCATATAATGAAACGGTGAAGGGTATTTAATGGAGTATTCAAAGTGAACAGCTAACAAAAAAAAAAAAAAAAGAAAGCCAGGCTACAAATGTCATTTGAAGTCTTTGCTTTGCCCATGGATCCTGGCAACATTGTATGCGCCGCACAGAACAACCCCCCACCCCCCCAAAAAAAGATTTTCTTAAAATGTTACTGTTAAAGTTGGCTCTTCTGCCTTTTCTTTACTCGTGAAGTCTATTTTTGAGTACAGGGAACCCCCGACTTACGAACGAGTTCCGGACCTAAGGACCGTTCGCAGCTCGATTCTGCCGTAGGTCGGGGGTGAAAATAACGTCTTGTTCGTAGGTCTTGATTTTTGCCGTAAGTCACGGACATACCACTAACGGAGCGCCGCACACACATTTATTGGCAATCGACAAAATTCCCTTACTTTGATTGAAGTGTAGGTGGACAGTCTGTATGACGTTTTTCTCAAGTTCAAACCTGGATCAGATGGAACTGCTTAGCCATTGCTCAACAATGAATGTTGGGAGCATTTTAGGCCAGGTGTGAGTTCAGGAGTGTGGTCCTGATGTGAGCAGGTCTGTGCATCAGATCAGGTGTTTCTTTTTTTGGGAAGCAGTCATTGAGGCAGAAGGTGTTGACACACAGGTGATGGATGGAGGCAGCAGGCAGGACACCAGACCAGACGTCCATTCATGAGGAAAGTGCACAATGTGATCTGTGTAAAAATTAACACAAACATGAAAATGTGCAGTTACAGCTGGACAATGTCCTGCAAAGAAAACATGGAAAACAGACAGAGAACAAATTCTACTCACTGCTGATGTTCACAAACAGGTGACACTGGAGACAATCTAGGGCAGCAGGCAGGACGACAGAGGCAGGACAGAGAGGCAAGAGCAGCAGTGGTTCTGTTGAAACCCACACACAGACGTAAACATCTGCAGATAAGAAAACACACACAAGAACAACTTCTCCTTACCTGTGTGGTGCATTTGTGGAGCTGGAGAGGTGCAGGAGGCTAGTCCATGAGGCAGAGCAGCAGGTGGAGGTGCAGGAGGCTGGTCCATGAGGCAGAGCAGCAGGTGGTTCTGTTGAAACACACACACAGATGTCAACATCTGCAGAAATGAAAACACAGACAAAAACAACTTCTCCTTACCTGTGTGGTGAAGAGTTGTGGAGATGGAGGAGCTAGAGGAGGCTGAACCATGAGGAGAGAGCAGCAGGTTGGTTCTGTTGAAACCAACACACGGACGTCAACATCTTCAGAAATGAAAACACAGCCAAGACCAACTTCTCCTTACCTGTGTGGTGGTGTGGTGAAGAGTTGTGGAGATGGAAGAGCTAGAGGAGGCTGAACCATGAGGAGAGAGCAGCAAGTTGGTTCTGTTGAAACCCACACACAGACGTCAACATCTGCAGAAATGAAAACACAGACAAGAAAAAACTTCTCCTTACCTGTGTGGTGTGGTGCACATGTGTGGATGGACCAGGGAGGCGTGACACTTTGGAGCCTGTCGAGAGAGAGGTGATGATTACAGTAGATGTAACATAAAACAAAAAATAAAGTAAAAAAAATCAACATGTCTTTGCTGTACCTTTCCGACGATGCTGCTGGTATGTGAAGGTGGACAAGTCAGTGATGGGATGGTGGAGCTGGTGGAGAGGAGGGGGAGGAGGAGGAGCAGCAGGCTGTGAACATAAGCAGATACATTCATTCATTCAACCTTTATTTATACAGGCTAGCCTCGTTGAGCCACGGGGACTCATTTACAAGAGGGACCTGTCTCACTCACACCCAGGGTCAATTTAGAGTTACCAATCAGCCTAACATGCATGTTTTTGGACTGTGGGAGGAAACCGGAGCACCCGGAGAAAACCCACGCATGCACGGAGAGAACATGCAAACTCCACCCAGAAAGGCCCCCGGGCTGGGATTTGATCCGGGAACCTGCTCGCTGAGAGGCAGCAGCTCTACCAGTTGTGCCACCGTGCTGCCAAATGAAATGTGTGTAACATGACACAACTCAGAAAAATAAAAATAACATTTCATTACAGTACTGTACCTGGAGGGAGGGAGCGGGGAGGGGGGGTTCTTTTACTGGGGAGAGGGTGAGCTGTCCATGGCCTCCTCCTGGCTTGCTGCAGGAGGACTGGATTGCCTTTCAACTGGTGCACCAGCAGATCCTGGACATTTGTTTGAAAAGAACAAATCTCAAACATGCATGTTACAGTCTCATAAGACTTCAGATGGATGCCAATATGACTGAAGAATGCTTTACTTGATGTTAAACAACTTTCAGGACATAAATTACACGTAAAGACTACAGATTTGTTTGTTGAATATGAACTGATACTATGGTAATGACTAAGATGACATTTCAGCGCATTTAATGTTTTAAATGTGCATGGGCATTCATAGTATGTGCATGGATAATAATGCCTTTGACCAAAATGATAATGCTTTAATTTATAATGTTTTATCAAGCGGGACCTCTTAGATACAATGAAAGAGCACAATTTGCACCTCCACATTCATAAACTGGAAACAACCAAGAAAAAATGTAAGTCTGGTATACTAAACAATAATTTAAAAAGTTAACTAGTGTGTTTTTTAATCAAAATTAAATGCAGTACTTAAACTGACTTTGATTTTAGGGGCCTTCAATACTCACCAGCTACTGCCTTGGCACTCAGCCACAGACACAGTTAAACCTGCAGCAATTCTGAAAGAATAAAAAAAAAAATATTACAGTATGCACAGTGAACACATCTTAGTTTATGGGTTAACAAGTATGTGATGCTAAGACACAATCATTTTTAGTCATTTTATAATGGCTTAGCTAACAAAATATATTACCTTATTTAATCATTAAAAAAGATGGGAAATTACATCATTTATGCGCATTATATATCTTTATTAAAAACATGTTTGGTTTGAAAGAGACATTACTGTATAACAGAGCTAAGAAAACGTCTCCTTAAGGGAAAATATCCATTCAGAACATGGGAGAAAAAAAACGTGTGGGTAAATTTACCTTCAAGAAACTATGAAATACAAAAAATATGCTTTACTTTTTGAAAAAAAAAAGTCTAATGGTAAGAATCGACATGTAAAACAAACTCGTGTGGGGACTGGTGTTGCACCGGGTTCTGTGACCTGTCGAATTCTGTGACCACGGGGAGCGGCGGCGTACATTCCTGTGATACTGGCTATTTGAGGGTCCCATGTTATGTGAAATGCCCCAGATTGTAGTGAGGAGGTGGCAGAACTCCAAAACGTAGTTGTAATGAACTGTGATAATATTTATGTGAAATTACAGTAAGGTAAGGGTATTAAAAGAAGGCGTTAGAATATTAGAAGCCGTTTTGAACCAAATCTCCCTCCCAACAAAGCCCCTTGGAAACATTTATTAATCATTTACCGATTTATTAAACGTCTATTTTGGGTTTAAATGTTTAAACAACAGCAAATGAATGCGATGGTATGTGCGCGGTCGCCCCCCGTGGTCACGGAGTTTGGTGGGTCACAGAATTTGGTGTAACACCGGCTTAAAACTTTAGCTAACTTATATAAAGTTAGTAGTAACAAAATAGGAAATAACGGTAAGTTTCTTCAATGCATACAAGCATCGTACGAATGGGTAACTATTTATCACATTTGTGGGATATAATACTGCTTTAAAATATCCTATTAATAAAAGTTTAATACTTACGAGCACATCAGCAACCAAAAGGCAGCAGCGTCGAAATGGCGCGGTAAGTAAAGCGCATGCGCACGAGACGAGGCGGACGCAACAGANTTCAGCCATTTCAAATTTTAACGTAACCCCGAGTTTAGATCGTTTTGTTGTTTGTTTATTTATTTACACTTTATTTATCCAGGTATTCTCGTTGAATCACAAGAACTCGTTTTCAAGAGAGACTTGTTTGGGAGCAGATGGTGGGGGTTAAGGCCTTGCTCAAGGGCCCAGAGTGGTGCACATGAGAGTGGAGGCAGTGTGGGTGTTTCACCTTCACCCACATTTTCATGGTGTCGGTCCGGGGAGTCGAACCGGCGACCTTCTGATCACACAGGCCCACCTTCACTAACCACTGTACCACCTCTCCCCTCACCTTTGTTGTTGTTGTTGTTGTTGTTGTTGTTGTTGTTGTTGTTGTTGTTGTTGTTGTTGTTGTTGTTGTTTCCTCTGTTCCTCGTTTCACTTGTTTTGTTTCTGCTTTGATCCTTTTTCTGATTCAGATTTGATTGTTTTGTAGCTCTTTGATCTCTTTTCTCGTTTCCTTTGATATTTTGGCTCAGTTTGTTTGTTTCCAAACTGTTGACAGGTGGTCACAAAGCCTATTTTTGTATTACAGAAAAGAGCTGTAAGAATTATCACTAGAAAACATTACTGTCATCCATCCAGTACATTATTTTATCAACTGAAATTATTGAAGTTCCATGATTTGGTTGATTATAATATTTTATCAATTATGTATAGGGCTCAGAATAACGATTTACCTTTAAATATCCAAATGAATTTTGTTAAAAGACAAAGTTGTTATAATCTTAAGGGGACAGAGATGTTTGTAAAACCACAATTCAGAACTAGCTTGAAGGGACGTTCTACCTCAATCCAGGGAATTAGATTATGGAATGGCTTGGAGAATGTAGTTAAAAATGCCAAGTCACTGTTTACATTTAAGAAAATGATCAAAAGGAATTTGTTGAAAAAATATATATGAATTAGCATAATGTGTATTGTATCAATTATTAGTTATGTATTAGTATTAGAAAATTAGAAAGAGTTAGTCATTTTGTACTGCTGGTGAAAGATTATTATTGTTTAATCTGATTGTTTGAAAAAAGGGGCAGATATAATAAGATTTATTCTTCTTTCTGCTACCTTTCATTTTTTTACATTGTGTACGTATCATTGATGGGATTGTCTTGTATTGTATTTCTTTTGTAAAAAAATGAACAAATTTAATAAACATAAACATAAACATAAACATAAACATATATATAGACACACAATATGTATATATATACTGTGTATATATATATACACAGTATATATATATATATATATAGTATATATATATACACACACAACATTTGCAAATTCAAATTAAAAAAATTCAAGTTCCCATTGTCCAAATCGTTTTTTTAACAGTGCAACAAAAAGATTGGCTTTAAAAAGAAAGTAAATGTATACCCTTTTGCTTTTTATAGACATAAAACCAGATTTTTTTTCATTTATTATTTGTTCAGTGAATGAAAAGCTTTTGAAAAAAAATCCCACAAAATGATTCTATCAAGGTTTTAAAGTTAACACACAAAAAGGCCTTTCACAAACATGACATGATGAAATGTTCAACAAACTTCAGGTTAAAAGGTGACCAGCCTGGAGCACATGGTGCATTTAAGTTCCTGCGGCCCATTGAGAAAGGAGATGTTGCCTGTTTTGGGATAGTTTGAGATTACCTGATCAGATGATTTATTCCGATACCAACACTACTCTACAGATGACTAATTCGTTAACCAGACCTGTTTTGTTTCTCCTTACAGGAGAATTTACCTTTTAACAATCTTCACATGGTAATGCACGTCAAGTTGAAGTTTGTTTAAGAACTTTCAGTAGAACAGGGTCCAGAAGACAAAAATAAAATAAATAAAATAAATAAGTAAAGCCTAATTCAGGTTGTTGTTTCTTTTTCAGTGATTAGGCAGTGGGTTCACTTGTTTTCTACCTTGAAAATATATCAGTATTTGAAAAGTTCCCACTGTTGCTCACATCTTTTCCTGTTCTTCTCTAATCAGCCTGAGGGTTGAGTTTTTCAGCTGTAGTTCATGTTGTAATGAAGACGTCAGGCATGTCCAAACAAAAAAATGTCAGAGGATATCTGACATCTGAGTCTGGGAAATACTAGAACTTCACTCTACACTTACATACTGTGCACCTATAGCAGGTGTCTGCAACCTTTATGATCAAAAGAGCCATTTTTACGATTTTGTCACTACATTAAACTTGTCTGGAGCCACAACAACCTGCTACACCTGTGGTTATCATCTTCTGGCCTGTGAGCCACTTTAGGTTTGCTGGTGGCTTTTGTGGCCAGTACAGGTGAGGCGGCTGCGGCTGAGTAGTCAATCAATCAATCAATCAATCACCTTTATTTAACCAGGTAGAGCCCATTGAGATCGAGATCTCTTTTACAAGGGTGACCTGGTCAAGTGGTCAGCAGCACACGTCACATTGGCAATAGGCATTTGCACTTATCAAAAAGAAAATAAAGAAAACTACAATCACAGTAAACAGATGTTGACAGTTCAAAACCAACAGGATATGACAGATTTCTATATACATTATATACAAAACAAGCAGACAAAAAAAACCAACAATGACATGTATATTGGATAAGTAGTGGTTAGAAACATCTGCAATGGTCAAGTTTCTTGATGACATTTTCTACTACGGTTGACATAAAGGATCCAGGAGAGATGAATGTTGATAGTTTCAGATCTTTCTGTAAGTTGTTCCAGGCTGAGGGGACGGCGAAGCTGAATGCTCTTTTTCCTAGTTCAGTTCTGACAGGAGGAACTGACAGGAGGACCAGATCGTTAGAGCGCAGGGAGTAATGACTGTGTGATGTTTGTATTAAGGAGGTGAGGTATGACGGGACCAGGTTTAGGAGGGTCTTGTAGATGAAGGATATCCAGTGAGTGTATCTGCGAGTGCTGAGAGATGACCAGCCAGATTTTACGTAAAGCTCACAGTGATGAGTGCGATAACTGGAGTCAGTGATGAACCGAAGGGCACCGTGGTAAATGGAGTCTAAGGACTGTAGGTATTTTGATGCAGCACTCATGTACAGCACGTCACCATAATCTAGTATTGGCATGAATGTTGCAGCTACTAATGTTCTCCTGGCTTTGCATGAGAAGCAGGATTTGTTTCTGAAGAAGAAACCTAGCTTCAGTTTGAGTTTAGTGGCCATTTTGGAGATGTGGGTTTTAAAAGACAGTTCAGTGTCAATGTTGAAACCTAGATAGTTAGAGCAGTCATCCTCCAATTCAAGAGTTGGGGGTTCAAATCCACCAGCAGTCACATGCTGGTGTCCCTGGGCAAGACAATGACATCCTTGTTGCCTCCGATGTGTGTCCCATCAGTGTATGAATGTGATAAAGCTCTGATTAATCTCTTTAGAATAATTTGTTCAATTAGCTTTGTAGAGATCTAGTAGAGTGCTATATGAATGGGTAAATGAGGTACAGATTGTAGTGTAAAGCACTTTGAGTGTCTTCATAATCATCAACTTAAAAATAAATAAACATTTGAATTATATTAGTCTGTGTGTAATGAATAAATATAATATACAGGTAGTCAAGTCAAAGTCAAAGTCAACTTTACTGTCAAAACTGCCATATGTACAGGACATACACAGAAATTGCATTTCTCTCAGTCCCTCGGTGCAACAGTAACCATTTAAAGAGGTACTCAACCCACTGTGAAACGGTAGCTCCGCCCCCAGACCAGATTCAAATACCTCATGAAAATGGGAGTGTCGAGAGACAAGGAGGGGAGGTGGGTGGTTGTGCTGCGTTCACGCCCCCTCTAGCAACAAACTAAAACAAACTAAAACTCTAGCAAACAACTTACAGCAAGCAACAACAAAGAATAAATATGTACATGTAGATGTATTTATCTATTCCCACCCGATCTATCCGAAACAAAAGGCTTTAGGGAAAAAATAAATAAAAAATACTACACGGAATGCCGTGACCGGGGATCAAACCTGGGTCTGTCAGACCCCAAACTCGCTCCTAAACCATTGCCCCATCTTGGGATTCATGCGTTACTCGTCCATTGCACAATAAGTAAACAAATACAACCAAATAGTTTCAATGAAGTGGAAAGTATTCATACAATACATAAGTTACAATATACAAATAACTAGTGCCATTCCGAGAACTATAATATGCTCTGCTGCAGAGCTTTTCCAGAGTGCAATGTACCACTTCCATATAAGGTATGAACTGCAGCGAGGACCTTCCATCTCTGCAGGGGATTGGCTCTGCTTGAACCACTTTTGTGACATCAGAGTGTACAAGACACATCAGAATGAACAGTCCTTTACCAATAAGAAAATTAAGGTGCAATACCTCTGTTCAACCCAGAGGGTTACCGTAAACACATTTTTAGACCAAATATTGCAGATTTAAACTAATACGCACAAATATGTGAAGATTAACACAGACATAGTGCTATACAACATTCTAGACACATGCTAGGGAGTTTATCAGCTAAAAAAAATTTAATTTGGAGTTTAGTTCCTCTTTAAACACTAAAACATTTAATAACATAAGCATAAAATGAAATAATAAAAGTGTAATACTGTCCTGAGTTTTTGCATAGTAGTACAAAAGTATAAAAAGTATATATATAAAGTAAAATGAAGGCTCTGACATTGACATTTGTAATAGAGTGACAGAGCAGCATATGAAGTTTATGTACACAGTATATGTATGAGGTAGTTGATATTGGTATAGAGGTAAAGTGGCATATGCAATAAGGCTAGTAAAAAGAACATATATACTGGATCAGCAGTAGTGTAGATATAAAAAGTAGTGTAAATGTAAATAGTAGTAATAAATGGAAACAGTAGTAATAAATGGAAACAGTAGTAATAAATGGAAACAGTAGTAATAAATATAAACAGTAAATGTAAACAGTAAATGTAAACAGTAGTGTAAATGTAGTATGACTATAGACAGTAATGTAATACAAACATTAGTGCAAATATGAGAAGTAGTGCAAACTGAATGAGCACATGACCGTGTGTTGAGTGTATAACCCGTTTTGATGATACAGAATCCAGTTTTAAACATCTTTGTGTTGTGTGGTAATGTGTGAAAGTTTTTTGTGTTAAGGCAGTACAAGTGGGAAGGGAGGCAGAGTAGGTAGGGAGTTTAGCATCCTGACTGCCTGATGAACAGAGCTGTCACTCAGTCTGCTGGTTCGAGCCTGGAGACTCCTCAGTCTCCTCCCTGATGGCAGCAGTCTGAAGCAGCTGTGTAGTGGGTGTGTGGGATCACCTGCCATGCAGAGGGCTTTTCGAGTGAGGCGGTTGCTGTGTAAGTCCTGTAGTGAGGGGAAGGAGGTGCCGACGATCTTCTCAGCTGCTCTCACGATGCGCTGGAGGCTCTTGCGGCATGATGCAGTACATGCACCAAACCACACAGTGATGCAGCTGGTCAGGACACTTTCTATGGCACCTCTGTAGAAGGTGCACATGATGGGGGTTGGAGCTCCAGCTCTTTTCAGCTTGCGGAGAAAGTAGAGGCGCTGGTGAGCCTTCTTGGCCAGTGATGCAGTGTTCCTGCTCCAGGACAGGTCCTCTGAGACGTGCACTCCCAGGAACTTGGTGCTGTCCACTCTCTCCACTGCGGTATTGTTGATGGTTAGAGGGGCATGTTGGGCATCCCTCTTCCTGAAGACCACAACAATCTCCTTAGTCTTTTCCACGTTCAGAGTGAGATTGTTGTGTCCGTACCACAAGGCCAGGTGGCTCACCTCGTTCATGTAGTCTGTCTCATCATGGTAAATGGTGAAGAGTCCTAAACTCTTAGACGTGCTCAAAAGGAGAGAGAGAGAGAACTTGTATAAAAAAGTATTTATTATGACAGGCATAAGGGTTATAATTAATCAAAGGACAGACATAAAATACATTTACAGTATATGCATATAAATGGGACCAGAAATATAGAACCTTCCTATGGCAGCGTTCCCTCCAAAGTGCTCTCCGAGCTCTGTTGCGGGTTTCTCTTATACCTTAGATAGGACCTTGGCTGTTTCCATGACAACGAAGGTCAGTGGCCTCTCTTCTGACTAAGATATGGTGTTCTGGTGTGCGTTATCTCTAGATGGATGTGCGAGCAGAGTCTTAAATCAGTAAAGCTGTTTTCTAGATGTGAACTCTAAGTGTATTAGCCTTTAAGTAATAATGTAGTCTATCATAGTACTGTATATATATTATGTGTGATGTGTTCTGGTTACCGAGCACAATGTATTGTTGTCTGTGGACCAGCGGCAGTAACTATGTTACCTGCACTGGATGAAGAGAAACTACTTGATTAAGTTATGATTATATGAAAAATGGGCTCCTAAGCTAACTAAACTAGTAAACCATGTAATTCGTGTTTGTCTAAAGTCCAGAGAGAATAGTTTAATCAAACAGTAACATTTCCTGAGCATATAAAATCAGTAAACGGTGTATAAAACAGTGTCATAACTCTTCATTCCCTCTCATGACCTATTGAAAATAGGTCACCAAACTGGATGAACCTACAGAACTGAACCCCAGGAAGCAAACAATATACGAGCACAACTAGCAAACGACACCACAAAAACCAACAACAATCACACCTTGCAACCCCTATACAAATCTGACTCCATAAACGCTAAAACCTAAAGCACCCAAAAAAATCTACAACACACTACAATATCTAAACCCTCAAGCAAACTCACGACCAGCCCCAGGAGCAGACTAAGACACCTGCGACCCCACCACCCTCTCTTGGCCCGCATGTGGTCCCCCAGTCTGTCCCGACACTCATACGCTGACACTCATCCTCAGACCTGTAAGTGCTTCAATTGAAGGGTGAAAAGCCAAAAGAAAAAGAAGAATCAACCCTCAAAAAATAGTAAAGAATAAGATTAAACCTGAAAGCCCCTCAACAGTAAATTAAAAATGAAGCAAACCTTTAAGACAGTAAAAGCAGACTCAGTCCCTAACCATCCTTGAGCCTAAGATGTATTGAAGTAACCCAAAAAGCATAAAACTCATCAAAGCTTAAGAAAATATGAATAGTCCAAAATAGTAGAAGCAGGGATCAACTTCAAAGCGCAAAAAGTAAACCAAAAGTGTAAAGATTATAAACAGCCTGTAAAATTCACCACAACAAGACCACGCTCAAAGCTTGGGAACATCCACCATGTCCCTCGGATGGATGACGGACTAGGATGACCTGGTATACCACAGCAGAATGTTTGAAGCCATCAGCCTCACCATCACCCACCCTGCTATGAGAATCCTGTTACACCCACAAGCCATGATGAACAGTCGTGAACAGATTTGAATGAACCCCAAAATCAGTATGCAGTTGAAAAATGGGAAACCTGAAACGGTAATGAAATGCAAGAAAAATCATTGTTAAAAGTCCAAACACATTAATGCAACCCAATACACTCAAAGTTTACAAAATCTTCTTTCTCCTTTTTTTTTTTTACACATGAATCACTGGATCTGGACCTGCAACGGAAAGTTAGCAACACACCATACTCATAATGAACTTTGAAACCAGATTGAAACCCTAAACCTTTAAATTGAGAAAAACCCTCAAACGTTTTATTGTTCAAACCTTAAGATTGTAAAATGTGAATCAAATTTCAACCCGTCCACCGTAAAGGTAAAACCCGAAAGTGAAGAATGTAACCCACTCCCTTAAAAATTAGACCTGGCTGTAAGTAAAACTATGTGTTGATGTGTTCTGAACTTGACCTCTAACCTTAGGAAAGTAGTAAAAATGTTGAATGTGACTAAAAATTTAAAATATAGCAGCAAATAGTTGACAGCTAAATCAATTCCAAGATAAGATTAGTAATTAGTAATGTAAAGTATAAAGTGTAACACTAATTCAAACTCAAAGGTAAAGTCTAAAATCTAATTTTAAATGTGTGATCCTTTAAATGTGAGATTTACAGTTTAAAATTTAACTGATTTAGCGGTACCCCAAATACTGATGCTTTTAAGAATTCAAGAGAGTAGAAACACCTTTACAATTTAAAACACCATTTTAGTCCTTTTGATTTAATAAAAAAACACCCTGAGTTTTGTTCTTCTCAGATCTTTCTGAATGCCGCCCTCCTTCAACGGCAGCTGAGATGTTGACACGTCACCACCCCTTTTCGGGCTGCAGATTGCTCAAGATAATAAACCAGCTGGTACTTTGTTCATTTCCCCGATCCACTGGCAAGCAAACTGCCCCAACCCAACAGGATGGATAATCTTCCCTCTTTGGCTCCTCTTGCTGCGCAGAGTGATGGATGCCTCCACCTGCGACACTCTGCACGACCGCTGTAGCCCCCTTCCCTCAGAAGGCTACAACATAGAAATTTCAGGATGCTTTTTCTCAAGACGCAGATCACCTTCTCAGGACCAGGGGCCTCATGTATCAACCGTGCGTGCGCACAAAAACATTGCGCACGTCACTTTCCACGCAAAACCCCGTATGTATCAAAACTGAAATGAACGTGAATATCTGCGCATCCACGTACATTTCCACGCCAGCTCCCCTGCTTGCGTACGCACGTTTCTGTGGTTCTTGTTCCTTTGGCGACACTTACAGGTGCTTCTGAGAAACTGAAGCCCCACAGTCTGTGGTTGACTTTAAGAGCGGCTTGAAGACCTTTCTTTTTAACCGAGCATACTCTTCCTCCTCATGATTCTACTTTTGATCTTAGTTGATACTGTTGTTGATTTTAACTGTTTTATTATTTGTTTTATCGACATTTAATTCTGTTGCACTTTGTAGCACTTTGAGATTTCCATTAATGAAAGGTGCGTTATAAATTGAATTCATTATTATTATTATTATTATTATTATTATTATTATTATTATTATTATTATTATTATTATTATTACTATTAACTGTTCATGATGTGAAAATGATTAATATTCCCACCAAACACACGATTAACAAGTACATCCACATGGACGCGCAAAGTTGTGCAAAAAATAAATGTAACAGGAACGGATACATTCAGCCTTACTGGAGGATATAGATAGTGTAACACGCAGAGCATTTATTTATAAACAGATATAATTCTCTGATCTAGGATATGGCTTATCAGCCGTTTTCAGAAATAATCATTTTTCAGTTTGGCACTGCATGCGCACTGGCGCAACACAGGGGCCGCGCATCACGCGTGCACGTGCAGAAACTGGGGTTCCACAGGAGCTTAGAGGGAGCTGGCAGGTCGATCAGGGCTGTGCCAGTCCAGTCCACACAAAGCCGATTCATGTCCAATGGAATGGTCTCATCCATATGATCCCAAAGGCTGAGTTATGGTCGCGCTTTGAGCGCGCGTGCACCCTCGCCGGTGTTACACGGCAGTGGAGGTGTGTCATTATCTGTGTTTATTGTAGATGTCTCCAAAATGACACGTGAAAGTACACCATTTATAACTTGTATGGGAGTACTGTAAAAGCTTCACAGACAAACAGATTGCGCACAAGGCTGCAGCGCGCGCTTTGGAGACTCCAACATCACGTCATGTCATGAAAAGTCTCCACTGAGACGCAGAGACTCGTTTCTTCATATCATCTATTAAATAAACGAAGATCTATGTTCTAGCAAACATCCAAGTAAGTTCCTCTGTGTTTACAGTAATTATGGTAATTAACTCGTGCGCAAAGTTAATATTTTCACTCAGAATGAATGAATGAGCCGGTGGCGCACCTGACAGCAGCGTGCGCGCACACGAATACCGGCACACAATCACTCGTTCTTTGCGTGATGAACACAGTTTATTACTATTCTTACTTAGGATGTTTGTCCTCACTCATATTATATTAAATCCATTGTTTTCCTGAATCTAGAAATGATTTCTGATCGCGCAGGGATCAAACAAACATGTCCTTCACACATGCAGGAAGTAATTTGCATCTGTTTAACATATGTAAATGTAGGCGTGTCAGGGGAGGTGTCTGACGTGCGCTCAGTTCCACGTTCATTGTGATGTACAAAAGGAATGTGCGTGGATACCGGTGTACGCACAGCTTGATAAATCTGGATTTTTTTTGTGCGTACATGTAGACACTTTTCTGGATTTGACCGTACGTCACTTTTCAGTAAGAAATCCACGCAAGTCTTTGATACATGAGGCCCCAGATCACTTCCACAGGAAACTGCATGCCCAGAACACTGAATGACGTGTCTTCCACGTTTCACTTCCTCCACAAGAAGGAAGAAAGGAAAACCCCAAACTCAGGAATGAAGCTGCACCGCTGGATCAAGGATGAAGAACCTGTACCACTCGTTCAATGTGCACCCAACCTGCTCCAGATGCAATGGGGAGCACTTTAGCCCTGATGCTCCACCAAGGCCGCCTCGAACGGGATCAGAGGATGGTGGGACTCTTTGGCTGCAGCACGTTCACTGAGATGGAACCGTGTGGATCCCCTGGCATTCCCACGCACCGTCTGGGATGTGCGTTCAGTGACCTCGTACTGGTTCATACTGACCAGGACCATCTGGTCTTGCCTCCTTTGGAATCTGTTGAGAAACTCTAGACCACAAGCTTCGAATTGTTAGACTAAACATAGGGCCTTCTTGGTTTAACCCACTTCACTCCTCTAAGAGATTGGTGAAGGCCTGGTTGACTCCTAACGAGCACAATCTACGTATCAATGATGAATCAATCATACTTGTTATCCTCTAATCTCAATGAAGTAAGCTAATATCTTCAATAGTGATAATAAAAATTGTTCAAATAAAATTAAATTCCATCCTCACCCAGTTCAAGGGGGTACCGTCCTAGATCCGCATGTTGGGGGCAACGTTATCTCCACCACAAACAAACTCTCAATAAAATTTAAATCGTATTACAAAGAAAGAATCATGCATGTTAGTAGAGTTTAGGAGAGACTTAATCTTCATTAGGGTTAATTGTGAGTAGTTTTGAGACAGTTCATACTTACAAAAATACTGTACCTTTTCACTCAGCTTATAGCAGAAATTACACATAAAAGTAACATAGCATGCAATAGAAATACAGAATTCACAAAACTTTGTACACCTATGGTTCTATACACCTTATTCCTGAGTCGATAAGTCACCTGTTGTCCAGTCAAGTCAACGGTGTATAAAACAGTGTCATAACTCAATCCTCTGATCAGTTCTACTTCAGGTTTGAGTGGTTTGAGCCTGCAGGCCAGGAAACATTTCCAAGGGGCGTCCCCCATCCTAGAGATCTGCTTCACACACAGTTCACAGAGGAAAAAACAGTGTTGTTAATTGCTCATATAAACCTTTAAGACGCCTCATGCTGTATGAGTGACGATTTCATTCATTCAGAATCTAAAACCTCTGTATGAACTAACCTTTTCCTAAGTTGTCTTCCTATTTAAGAATATGCTTACACCGATACTCCTCCCTCCATGACCTGATTAAAGAAAATAAACGTTCAAGACTGACGCCGCGCTCAACATCGACGCAAGTGGATTTTGTTTCTAACGCCAATTTATCAGTTCTCCTTATTACGCTTTATATAGTAAAATGTATTTACCCTCTATTAGTTAATTTGGAAGTATTTTTATTTTTAGGAATTTTAGGAGCCCTTATCAACCTAGTTATTTTCAGGACCAAATTCAACCTCTCTATTTTTAGGAACATTTGTCAACCTCTCCCCCTTATGGAACAACACTCTTCCCTCGTTTCAATCCTGTAGTCTGCACGCAAAAGTTATTTGGTCGTCAAATTGGAAATAGTGTCTAAATTTACCATTCTCAGTCAGGATTCCAGAAAAATGTTTCCCCAAGGCCCGGCCTATTGCCACCTCTAATTTGGGTTTAAAACCCACATGGCTAAGGGTGATCTGAAGTATCATCACCTTTCCACAAGATCATAATTATTTACCCAAGTGTATCTGTCGTTGCAAATCAGACTCCCGACATGCACTTTGCGAAGGACACCTGCTACTCTCTCTTCAGCTCTAAAAAAATTGTATGAATGTATGTGGATAAGCCATTTTAACCTGCAAAAAATATATGAGTTAACTCGTTTTAGGGTCAGGAGCTGGGATCATTTCCCTTGCTTTATTTAAGCTTCACCACAGAGTTACAGGAACTAGAAAAAGTACAAAACAGACCCACATAAGTACAGGATAAACTAAGAATGATGTGGCCTCGCTGGCAGGCCCTAAATGTGCCTATGTGTTTCATTTTTTAAAAAAAAGCATCATAGCAACTGTAGATTTGATCCCGGATACTAAGATCAATGACAGATCCTCACAGATCAATATGGGATGCGGCCTTCGCCGGACTGCTGAAATGGGTGACTTCAGGACCCGTTTTCGTCTTTTTCTTTTTGGAGAGTGTATTCAGCCCTGTCTTGTACCAGTCTCCAGTGTGATGTCACTGAGCTGATTTTCCCGTCCCGGACGCCCTCAAATCCGGACTGTATGTTCTGGCCATTCGTGCTTGATGACCGTGTTTTGACAGTTCTTTGACAAAGTCGTGGGCGGTCGTGGTTAGGGGTTGAACGAGTACATAATTTTTAACCTCGACATTAACATAAAAAAACTCGAACGACGCTCGAGTAGCCGATGACGTCACAGTGTCTTACGATGCAAAATAAATAAATAAATATAAATGCCTAAAAACGTCTTTACAAAAAGAAAAAAAAGACCAACAAAGCATTGGGAGCATTTATTATGCTCCTATCATTTATCATACTGCACATAAGTCACAGGAAAAACAAAACTATTAGTTATATTAATAATATTAAAAGTGAAAGTATAAGGCGATGAAAACCGAAACTTAAAAAACAAATTGGGCCACAGCCACACCGTACCACCGCCTGCAGCTGTGCAATTTAGGTTTACTTTTAGAGATTGTGTTTATAGATTTTTAATAGCTCTAGAGAGATGAATATTTGTTTTTTTGTTTGTGAAACGAGAGAGATGAAGCCGTTTCAACCGTGTTATATATGGGACCTGCAATAAAACACTGCCCTCTGCTGTCACAACAATCTACTACGGTGTTGAAGCAAAGAACGTCAACAGGATGTTTCAATGAGTGGCGCAATTTATAAAATTATAAACTGTTTTACCTTTTTGACAAGACTGGACCAGCTTCATAGATCCGTGCGCACAAAGGAATCCATTTTGTAGCGTCTACTAAAAGCTAAAAGCTACCGCGCGCTCTGTTTTTATCACGTGATGACGTCACTACGGGTACCCGAGTTGGACAAAAAAGCCTCGATAGAAGTCAAAGCACTCGACCTGTCGAAAACTCGGTTATTCTGTTAATGCACTAGTCGTGGGTGTAGTGGTAATGGCAGTCGTCTCCCGATCGGAAAGTTGGCGGTTCGACTCCCGGGACCCGCACCATGTGTCGTTGTGTCCTTGGGCAAGACACTTAACCCTGAGTTGCTCCCGGTAGGACTGGAAAGCACCTTGCATGGTAGTCTGCCGCCACCGGTTTATGAATGTGTGTAGCATTCAATATATGTGTAGCACTTTGAGATTTTCAGTAATGAAAAGTGCGTTATAAATTGAATTAATTATTATTATTATTAAAGTCTTTGTTTCTGCTGAAAGTCTTTGTGGACCGTCTTTATCTTGGTTGACAGTCCAGTGTGCTACCTTCGTTTAGTGCCTTGATTTCATTTGGTCTTGTATAAGCCCCTCGAAAGTTCTTTGAGCAGGGCTACATCTGAGTCCAGCCATGTTGTTCTCAGTGAAGTCACAGTGAGCCAGTTCTGGACACACCGTCATACTAAATCTGATCCGATCCAATCAATAACCACAGTAGCCGAGAGTCAAAAATCAGATGCTACATGTGTTTTGGATATAGTCCCTACCCTAATGCATGTACGACCATGTGTTCTGCAAACATGTGGTGGGATCCATCAGACTCACTCTTCCCGTTCCACGCACTCTGTCCGGTGAGGCTACTACAAAAAGAGTGAAAAATAGAAAAATGTAAAATCATTAACCGATCAGGATCAAAGTAATCATATGTTATTGTGGATCCTTCGACAGAGACACCTTTTTAATCTGATCTGCACAACAGATCCAAAACATTAGTTTATCTCACTCGTCGATTTGTAAAAGTCCAATTCCCCCTTTGTTATAAATTGCGATTCACTTTATGTCCTCAATAGAAAAATATTGATTAAAATAAAGGTGTGTTTATTCTGGACCTGTTTGTGAGGGCTACTCCCTC
>JBBPBX010001094.1:98146-109873 GCA_038048925.1 Garcialebias charrua | reverse complement strand
AAAAAAAAACCTTGCTCAGTGGCTCGAATGGAGGACCACAAAGAGCCCCCAGGACCAGGCCAAGATCCCAACCAGGGGTCAGGGTCCTGCTGGGTAGTTTAGTCTGAAGGACACCCCTCATAAATCTTATTATGATTGGATGTGCTCCGGGTGTCTTGTGTCCCCAGCCTTCGTGACAGGCTGAAATTGCTGATAGGAAAACTTTAATCGTTGAATAAGAACAACCTTTTTCTAGTAAATCCTGAAGGAAAGTCAGGAGTTGAGCCAAGTTGCATGCATAAGAAATACTATTTCTTTCTGAGCACCAGGCTTCAAAAATGCGCCACTTCTGTACGTATAAAGATTGTGTTGAACCAGCACGGGCATTTTGTATGGTCAATACCACATTTTCTGGCAAGCCTGATACCATCAACCTGTTATTTTCAGCCAAAAGCTGAGGCTTTTGGCAGTTCCTGGCCTAAGAGGTTGTATTACCCCTTCTGGTGACACAGAGGCTGTTAACCCCTGGGAGTCAACCAGATTGGGAAGGCCTCCCTGCTGACGTGCTCCCAAGTTACCCTGCTCAGGGTTAATTGAGGGCCGATGTAACCTGTCAACTTTATTCGACAGGTTTGGAGTGGAAAATATATTTTCCTCCTACAAATTTGGAGTCCTGTTGTGATGCTACAAGTTATGTAAACGAGCAGACCTCCTAACTCCAATCCATTCCATGGGATGGTCCAGTTTACTTGTCCTTGGCTTTAATGGAGCGTTGGCACCAGGTAAACCGACCGAGGTCCGTGTGTCCCCCTCTGGGGGAATTATTTTTGAAAGCAGTTTTGGATCAGCACACAACGGGAGGATATGTGCTGTTTGAGTACTGCTCGGGCATTGCATGTCCCTCATTAATAATAAAAGAGCAGCTGCCCCGTGAGAGCGTGGGAGTGTTCCTTTTGGTTTGGCAGACTTTAGATTATTTGATGATAAAAAGCTCAATCCCTCTTGGAAAACAGGAAGAGAAATCTGATTTGGCTCTGCCATGATTTCATCCACAACAGGCTGAACACAGTCATTGTTGTGGAGGTGTGAATGTGGCTGCCTGAGGGTGTCTGATGTAGCCCCCCCCCCCCAATTGTCAAACTCTGTCAGCTCGCCTCTCTGAGATGCGGACATGTCACGCAATTGTCTGGTTAGTGAATTGGCTCTTCCATTGTTCACAATGGAACCAGGGCTTGAGCATATGACCCTCCCCACCTGTCTTACTGAGAGGTGTGTGTGGGGGGGTTCGCAGACGCCTCCGTGTCTGCTCATTGCAGAGGCACTCTGCTGGGGTTTATCAATTATGCTAATACCCCGTGGGCCGTGAGAGAGAGGGGAAAAAAGGCCCTCTCTCTTTATGATGGCTTCCAGGTCAGAAAGACCTGATTTGTGTTGTTGTCGTTGTTTGTTTGTTTGTTTGTTTGTTTGTTTGTTTGTTTCGGTCAATAAAACAGAGAGGAGCTGTTTCATGAACTTTATTCGTGCTTATGTGCAATGACGTACATGATTTTATGTCACTCACAGCAGAGAAAGCATGATTTGTGCATGCTGTAAATAAACCAGCTGATTGCACTGTGTTGCAAGCAAAGTCTGGACATGAAGGGATCCTTCCCGTTACCACGTGGGCGGGTGACCCTGTAATGTGAAAATGTGGACCTGGTTCATCAAGCACGTTTCTGTCTGTTGTCAAGATTCGCCGAGGAGGCCCTGTGCTTGGCCGCCTGGCGGGGGACCAACCTGTTTTTGCTCCATGCGTGCTCGGTACGAGGTGGGCCATGCGGGGATCTTTGCCTGGGCTCCTCCTCGTATGCTGGCCGCTTCTGCGGTAGGGCACGGGTTGCCGAGTGGTGCAGAGAATGCGCAGGTCTGCTACCAGCAGACTCCCTTGGGGGGCCGAAGCTTCTCCGGGGAATGCCCACCCGGAGAGCTTCTGCCTGTCTGCGTCTTTGGTCCAGCTTGGTCTGAATTCGCTCCAAAGCTTTACCAAATAATCCTGCAGGCTCTATCGAGTGGTGGAGAAAAGGCACCTTCTGTCTCTCCGGGAGATCCGTCAGATTCATCCAGAGGTGACTGATCGCGATGACCACTTCCGCCATCCCCTTGCCCTGTGCAACAGCGGCTGTCCCCATCATACGGAGTACAAAGTCTGTTGCTCTGTGGGCTTCATCCAGCAAGTCGGCAGCCACCTGCTTGTCCGTTGTTGTTTGAAGTTGTTGCAACTTTTCCGTTAGGTAAGCCTGCATTAACGCGGATGCGTTCATGGCGCGTGCTACGAGTCCCTGAGCCCTGTAGCATTTCTCGAGAAGAGACGCTGAGGCTCGACAAGCCTTGCTGGGAAGAGTTGGTTTTGTTCCTGATGATTTAGGAGCCAGGTGAGACGCTAGTGTGTCCTCGATCTAAGGCACGTTAGCTATTCCCACTTCATCTATCCCATCCACGTCGAGGATCTGTGAGAGGGGGAGAAGCATAGGGGCTCATGGCTGAGTCCAGGTACGCGTTAGTTCTGTCAGAAAGTCTGGGAACACAGGCATCTTTTGCCTCGTGGCGGCCTGCTGCTTCGAGTAAAAATAGTTTCCTGCCAGCCTCGTGACCTGTTGGCGAGGCGGAGCTTCAGGCCATGGGATGTGCATCGCGTCCGTTGCTCTGTGGCACAAGTCGAACAAAGCAGGGATGGAAAACTCAGTTTCCGGGAGCACAGGTACTGGGGTCTGGGAGAGATCTTCACCCTGATCCTCCAGTTCCACATCCGCTTCCTCCATTGAAAATTCGCCCGAGGCAGAAATCGAGATCTCGTCCTCGTTCATCATGCCCCGGGTGTTGAATTTGACTGTTAGGTCCAACATGGGAGCCAGCACGTCAGGGCTGTCGCCCCATTCGACACGTGTGCTGTCATGTAGAGCCATGTTCTCCAACTCCAGCATGGGAGTGAGGGGTTCCATGGTGTCTGCGTCGGTTGGTGTCGCTGAAGAGCCCATGGCTTTGGCAACGAGGTCAACCCGATGCCGCAACACCGTATCCATCATGAGGGTGCAGTGTGGACAAAAGTCGGGCGTATCCAGTGCTGTTTTTGCATGAAGCATACCCAAGCAGACTGGACAGGCCTCGTGGGTGTCCGTTGCTGCGAGGGAAAAGCCACATCTGCTGGGACCGGCACGCAAAGTTGGGCTCGCCGTCCCGCTGGTTTTCCTTTGAAGTCTCGCCTTTCGTTTTCCTTTCTCCGGAGTCATGTCCGAGATGAGGCGAGTGAGTCCTTCCAGAATCTTCTTTCTTTTTTCTTGAAATGTCTCCTTTCTGTGGTTAGCTCGCTATGAGTTAGCGAGGTAGCTTTTTTCTTGTGGCGTAGTTAGCTCCGTCGAGCGAAACAACCTATGGAGAGATAAGAAGAAAATAATTCAGGGTTAAGAGAAAAGTGCCGGACTAGCTTTCGCTAGCCCAGCAGTACGCAGGAATGATTCTCTGTGCGCTCTGTGTAGGAAGCAAGCGCACCTCTGGTTGAGCGATGAACTAACAGAGAAGTCCCGTGAAGAGGTAGTTCAGGTTTAAGCGAGGTGAAGGGCAAAAAAGAGAAAGATGGAGGGGCCCAAGCCGCTTAAGTACCCAGAGGGCGGGGCCTCTGGCGTGGCAATGACGCCCCTAGCCGTTAAGGCGTGAGTATATTCCTTCAGGTAATCGCGCGGGGGCGCAATTCCCATAGCAAGTATGTTGCACCGAGAGACCAACTGAAAGGGAACACACTCTTGCATCATTTATAGGGACCAAATTGCCCATAGCAACAGGCTCCCAGTCCTATACTCATGGAGCACTCCCACAGTGTACCTGAAAGAACACAGTAGAATGCCTTCTACAAAGCCACAAAACACATGTAGACTGGATGAGAAAACTCCCATGACCCCCTGAGAACCCTAGTTAGGTTACAGAGCTGGTTCAATTGTTCCTCCTGAATTCAAGGTTTGACCATCGACCACTGGTGCTTTCCCAGTACCTTGAATAGAATCAAAATATGGGTGGGAAAGGTGAAACACCCACACCTGCTTCAACCCTCATTTGCCCCACTTTGAGCACCCTTGAGTAAGGCCCTCATCCCCCACCATCTGCTCTCCCGGGCACTCTAGATAGCAGCTCCCTGCTCCACACAGAGCATTGTGGTAGCTCGGTGGTCTGTGGTTGTGTCAGGAAGAACATGCAGTGTAAATACAATTGCCAAGACTTCATGTGAGTTTTGCTGTGGCGACCCCTGAAGAAGGGAGCAGCCAAAAGAAAAAAGTAGCCATGTAGCCATTTTTCTATAGGCTACGTACACTTACCGGTAGCTGTGACGCCCATTTGGAATCAGGTTGACTAAAAGTGTGTGCATGTCTGTCCAATAATTAATTGTTTCATTTAAATCAATGAAGTGGTTCACAAGATTGCTAAAAGATACAGTTGTTTACACGTAGTTAAAAGATTTAAGCAAATATATAAAACTCAGAGTATTAATTGGAGATGATGAATACCAAAGTTTAGCTCAAAATCTGTGAAATTGACAAAGTTTTATTTTGATCATTTTTATGTTTGGTAATGTTGCTTCGCTGGGACAGCCACCTTGGTTTGCTTTGATTCCAAAAGTTAATCAGTTGTAGATACTGTATATGCAGTGATTTAAGAGTTTCATACAAATTAGTTTTGTAATTATTAAAAGAATTTGCTAACAAATGAACAGGGTTAACACCAGAGATTCAGAGAGATTTATTTGTCATTCACATCTCAAGTGGTACTTGTGGTAGAACAAGATTGTGTACACAGGGTCCCATGTTACATCCAACAATAAAATGTAAACAAAAAACAGTAATAACATCTAGATATGAACTTGGAAAAACATCAACTAAATAATACACTAAGCACTAATATCATAAAAACATTATGTCGAACAGCAGCATAAACAGTTAATGGCAAATATTTAGTAAAATATCTTAAGGAATAGTAAGAGGCAATGTTTTGGAGATGACTTTCATCTACAGACGCACCACGTTCTAACATAGCATCTGTAAAAATGACTATTTTTAACGTGGCTTAGCAGTGGTTCATGGTTGGATCCAGCGAGTATTCATTTGTAGATGTACTGTACATACAGCAGTAACTTTCTGAGGATTTCATTAAAATCTGTCATCCAATTCATGCGATATTTTGCTAATAGACAGTCAAATGAAGACATGCACACAGACATTTTTGACAAGCTTAACCTTCAGCAGCAGGTGATAAAAAACATGAGGATTAATACTTTTTCCTCACTGTCTTAGTTTTCTTTGTCTTCCCAAAACAACTGTTCAATCCAAAGCAGCAGCACAATCATAAGTGTAATGTTCTTCTAGACGTAGAGAAGAATGAGCAGCAATAAACACAAGGTTTCATTTGGTGCGGAAATGTTTTCCCATTTCCTGAGTTGAAAGGAGAAATATTCATTAAGAAATAAATCAAATGAGCCATGACTGCAGCAAGGTTCCAGAGGAAATTCAATTTGTTTTCATAAACAGCCACAAGCAAGGAGGTGATAATTCACAGGAGTTGGTTTACTGAAGCTGTTTGCTTCTTGTTATTTAAAAGACCTCTTGTTGTTGTGAGCGTGTGTGAGTGTACCGCTCATCTCCGTGCACACTTGTGTAGGCTTGTCTGTGCGTTTCATACACCCAATCCCCTCATAATGTAGTGAAGTCTTTAAAATCTATTAGCAATGATCATTTTTCCAGGCGTTGTTTAAAATCTAATCTCAGTCACATTAAACAAGCAAAGAGCTGATGTTTGTTCATTAATGTAATGAAGAACAAGGTGTTTTGTGAATTGAAGTGATTCTTGACTAATGATGTGAAATGAACAAAAGGGTCCAGACGTTTTCATTAAAACGATAGCAGCATAGCTTTAAACAGAAGTCTTTCTGACATGACAATCATAGTTTATTGATAACTAACTAATAAACTACATGTAAATATCAGAACATGTTCAATAAGTCATAACTATTTTCAACAGTTTTTCATTTGATTTGATTTCATTTATTTATTTCTATAGCACTTTACACAACCATGGTGATGGTGACCAAAGAGCTTAACAAAAACAGTACCGTACTTAAAATGATAACAGGTTAAAAGCAAGAAAAGCACAACATACTGGGTAATAGCAAAAAGAAAACCGGAAATGTCACCACATATTTAATTACTAAAAGCCTGTTGGAATAAAAAAGTCTTAAGCTTTGATTTAAAAGGGCCAAGTTCAGTAATCTGACGTAGCTCAAGCGGGAGCTTATTCCAGAGTTGAGGTGCAGCCGCAGAAAAGGCACGGTCACCCCAGCGTTTATATTTTGTTCGTGGAACAGAGAGCAGGAGCTGTCTGACCTCAGGGACCTGGAGCGGGTGGGGAAACTTAACAACTCAGTAAAGGTGGGCGCCAGACCGCTAGGGAGCGCTAAAGCGCTAATCCGCTTATAGCGGACCTAAACAATTTGTCAGCGTTATAGCGGATTGACTAACTTTTATAATTCATAAGCGGATTTGCGCTATTTTTATTTAAAATGTAGTACCGCTAATAACTAATTATCTATCAGTAAAAATGAAAAAACTTGTTTACGGGCTCTTAAATCAACTGGACGACTGCTCACGGATCATATCCTGTCACTGCCGGATGTGGTCCGTGAACAAAGCGGTCCCCGCCCTAAGGCGGGGCTACAGAGAGCTCTCTGTATAGCAGTTAGCAGCCAGTGTGTTACTCTGCAGCCTTATTGCTTGTTTTCGAAGAGTCAGACGAAGAGTTTTTAACATGGAGGGTGAACTTATGGATGTTTCTCAGCGGCCTACGCGACGCGTCAGCGCCTCATTTGCCCTGTTCAAAATGGCGACGGCCACAGAAGCAAAGGACTTTACAAGAAAACACGGTAAAAACAATTATTTCTTTGCTGAGAAAAAATATATTTCTTAGCTGACTTTATAGCACAAGGTTTTTCTGAGCTTAACATCCATCCATCCATCCATCCATCCATTTTCGTCCGCTTATCCGGGGTCGGGTCGCGGGGGTAGCAGCCTAAGTAGGGAGGCCCAGACTTCCCTCTCCCCAGCCACATGGAGCAGCTCCTCTGGGGGAATCCCAAGGCGTTCCCAGGCCAGCCGAGAAACATAGTCCCTCCAGCGTGTCCTGGGTCTTCCTCTGGGCCTCCTCCCGGTGGGACATGCCCGGAACACCTCCCCAGGGAGGCGTCCAGGAGGCATCCTAACCAGATGCCCGAGCCACCTCAACTGGCTCCTCTCGATGTGGAGAAGCAGCGGCTCTACTCCGAGTCCCTCCCGGATGACTGAGCTTCTCACCCTATCTCTAAGGGAGAGTCCAGACACCCTGCGGAGAAAACTCATTTCAGCCGCTTGTATCCGAGATCTCGTTCTTTCGGTCACAACCCAAAGCTCATGACCATAGATGAGGGTGGGAACGTAGATCGATCGGTAAATTGAGAGCTTTGCCTTTCGACTCAGCTCTCTCTTCACCACGACAGACCGGTACAGAGCCCGCTTCACTGCGGATGCTGCACCTATCCGCCTATCGATCTCACGCTCCAGTTTTCCCTCATTCGTGAACAAGACCCCGAGATACTTAAACTCCTCCACTTGGGGCAGGACCTCATCCCCGACCCGGAGAGGGCATGCTACCCTTTTTCCGGCTCAAGACCATGGCCTCGGATTTGAGCCGGAAAATGTTGCATTTGGTTCTGAGCTTAACCGTTTCACGAAATGGTCAAATCGGCTGGATTTTAAAAAGTAGTTTGCCATTTGCACGTTAGCGCATTAGCATTAGCTTCTGCTAGCTTTGCTAATACATAAGCGCTTTTGAAATTGCGGACCTAAATAAATTAATAAGCGCTTTAGAAATAGCGGAACTAATTTTTGGATTAACGCTGCCCAGCACTGCAACGCAGTAATATTAGGAGGAACGAGGCTATTCAGAGCTTTAAAAACAAATAAAAGTTTAAAATATTTTCTAAAATGGACAGGAAGCTAATGTAGAGAGAATAAAACAGGTGTGATGTGGTCCCATAGGAGTGTTGGTTAAAAGGCGAGCTGCTGCATTCTGAACAAGCTGGAGTGTTGACTGAGGTACACCAACATACAGAGCGTTACAATAATCGAGCCTAGAACTGATAAAAGCATGAACAGCCTTCTCCAAGTCACAACGGTTTAAAAAGGGTTTGACCTTTTTTAAAAGACGTAAATAAAAAAATCCAGACCGGACAACAGAGGCGATGTGTTTGTCAAAATGTAAAGCCTTATCAAAGGTCACTCCAAGGTTTTTCACACTGTCACTGAAGTTAATATTCAAATTTCCCAGGCCAGTTGCATCTTTGTCACCAAATAAAATCCATTCTGTTTTATTGTCATTTAAAAACAGGAAGTTATTGTTTAGCCAATGTTTGATGGACAGTCCATGAGAAATAATAAGGTCCAGCGTGTGGCCAAGATGATGTGTTGGTACATTTACTGATTGTGTCAAATTAAAAGAAGCCAAAAGCTTTAAAAACTCAGAAGCCAGTGAGTCAGTAGGACAACAAACATGAATATTAAAATCTCCACAAATAAAAAAGCTAGTATAGTTGGAAATAATATCAGCCAGGAATTCAGAGAATTCTTGAATGAATTCCTTAATATATTTATACATTATATTTATTTTTCAGTATTATCAGGAAAAATCTCGATGTACAAACCCCAAATTCTGCATTTTACAGAAAGATTGAATGTGATGTCCCAAGAGCCAGCTTTGGTAAGGGCCAGGGTGAGAGCGCCAAGGCCCCCACCTTCGGCCATTGCCCATGGCACCTCCAAATCTGAGGCCTTAGTTCTCAGGCAGAAAAGGGCGGACTGCTCTCTTCAGGTCGAGGATGAAGTTCTCTCTCAAGTGGATGAGTTCAAGTATCTTAGGGTTTTGTTCACGAGTGAGGGAAGAATGGAGCGTGAGATTGGCAGACGGATTGGTGCAGTGTCTGCAGTATTGTGGACCCTGTAGTGGTCAGTTGTGGTGAAGAGGGAGCTGAGCTGTAAGGTAAAGCTCTCTGTTTACCAGTCCGTCTACCTTCCTACCCTCACCTATGGTCACAAACTCTGGGTAGTGACCAAAAAGAACGATATTGCGGATACAGGCAGTTAAAATACGTTTGCTCTGCAGGGTATCTGGACCAGGGGCATCTGGTAAGGATGCTCCCAGGGTGTCTCCCTAGGGAGGTGCGTGGGGCATATCCAACTGGGAGGAGACTCCGGGGAATACCCATGACACACTGGAGAGACTAAGTCTCTCGGTTGGCCTGGGAACACCTTGGGGTCCACCCAGAAGAGCTTGAAGAGATGGCTGTGGAAAGAGATGGCTGGACCTCCCTGCTCAAGATGCTGCCCCCAAGACCCGACTTCAGAACAAGTGTAAGTTGATGGATGGATGGATGGATGGGATGAGACAATATATAGGATAGAATATATAGGATGTGTTTAATATGCAGCTGAAATAAAAACAACAGAAAAGCAAAACTTGAGTTTAACCTGCTCAGTCAACAAAATGGCAAAATTATACAAAATACATTTTTCTGTTCGTCTGTTTTTTGTTTTGTTTTTTGTTTTTTTACAAAGGGATGAGTTTTATCAACTTGATAAATAAGTTTATAATGTATGTTTCAAAGTTTTAGTTTCAATGCACTCCATAGTTTTTTTATAAAACCAAGCAGGCAGATTTTAAAATGCCTTATCTTAACCAGTAAAATTTGAACACCTAAAACTACAAATGTAATTTTTTTGTGTTTGATGTGAGGCTTACAATATATGTACAGTAACTATAATGACGAAGAAGTCAGAGACAAGTGTGTGCAACGTGACAAAAGAAAGGATAACGTTTTCTTTTTTGGCAACCGCTGTGGCAGAAAAAGAACTGAGGAATATAAATCTAAAGCAATGGTTACCACAGGTTTTAGCGAAAACCCTCAACTTCTTGTTTGTTTCCTCTAATAATGACAAATGCTCCACATGTTTATGCCATTAACAAACTCAGTTCACGTTGATTTTCTTTTTGATGAGATGTTTTTAGATAATTGGGTTAGTAAAGAAATTAACAGAATTAAACAGTTGTGAGAAAAATGTGCCGGTCATCTATTTTACACATTGATGAATGCAAATGATGCATACTGGGAATAAGTTATTAAAATGTTTTAATGGTGCTAATATTTTATGACATAAAATTGGATAGTTAAAACATACACACGTGTGTGTGTGTGTGTGTGTGTGTTTGTGTGTGTGTATACAGTATATACTGTACATTTCAGAAGTTCATAAAATAACAACATTCTAAATTTATATGCTTGTGCCCCTCTACTTAAGGAGACAGTTAACACACAATCCTCACACACACAAAAGCCTTTTGTTTTAATCTGCCAAGAAAAATACAAACATAGAGCTGACGGAAAGGATAAAATGTGAGGAGGGAAAAGGACGAGTTGTCTGTGACACTGAAGACACAAAATCCACTAAGTGTTCTTTATCTCTTCCAAATTTCTTTGTTTACTCTATCTCTGCAAATCCCTGATTCTGAAAACAAACAAATGGATCAGCCTGTGAATGCATCTCTGTGCACCAAAGAGGGAAACAGCTGCAGCGCTACCTAGTGGCCTGGGGGTAAAACTGCAGGGAGGGATGGATGGATGGATGGATGATCATTCAAGAGACATAGAAATACTAGAGCAGGATACAGTATTGTGGTACTAACTTGCTGCTCAATCTGAGCCTCTATTTTGGCCCGCACATCCTTGATCCTCTAGTCTTTTACCCACCCCCACATCCCCGTCTTTTAAGACGGATTGGAGTTTTTTTTCCCCAGACAATCCACTCCAGTTCAAGTGGGACAAGAGGAACTAAGGAACATGCACAATCGTGGAAGCACATAAAATTTAAAAAAAAAAATCTTATCACAATGGGGCCGTGTACCATATCAGATTCATGCAAAAAAAGGTTTCTGTTGTTTCCAAAGAGCCTGGCCTCTTGAGTTAATTTGTCATCTTTTTACGTGGAAGGATACACATCCCAAAATGTAGCCTCACAGGCATTAAAGTTTCTAACATGGCTGATTATCTTTAAACTGACACTAGAATAAGTTTTAAACTGTTTGTTGTTAGTTGCAGATTTTAGCAAAATTGCAAGAAACATCTAGTATCTAAGCTCACAATCATATTTGACCTATGAAAAAAGAAGGCACATTTATTATTGTAATTATAGTTGAATAACATATTATTTTAATCTATGTATGTATTTATAAATGTATATGTATATATATATATACATATACCATACCATACCATACCATTTTATTTATAAAGCACTTTAAACAGGAACAAGTCCACACCAAAGTGCTGGACAAACAAACACGCAACAGGCAACACAGACAATGAAGTACAACACGAAAAACATAAAAACATTGCAGATCATAAATAAAACGATCCAATACAAATCAGCTGGCATTGAAAGCAATGGAGTAGTAGTGAGTTTTTAACCGGGATTTGAAAACCGAGAGGGAGGGGGCCTGTTTGATGAGCAGCGGTAACTCGTTCCAGAGTCTTGGGCCTGCTACAGAGAAACGCCCTGTCACCCCTGCGCTTAAGGCGAGTTTCTGGAACTATTAAGAGTACCTGATCCTCTGACCTCAAAGCACGTGGAGGGACATATGGGTGTATCA
>JBBPBX010001094.1:56629-89589 GCA_038048925.1 Garcialebias charrua | reverse complement strand
CGAGACAGTTCTCGTCCTGAGCATTTCATTGCATTGTGGACCTGCCTAAACCTAGATGCACAATTATTGAAGATATTTCCATTTTTTTAAATGAAATATGAGTGTTTTAATTTAAAATTCCACGCTCAACTAATTTAAACTCTGCATAATTTCTCCCACAGCATCATGAGTTCAGAAACCTACATATTCTTTTAAGCTGGCTTTAGCTTTGGTTTTGTCTGAAACCAGTCCAGAACTGTGGAAAGACGAGTTGTTTGAAGACTCCCTCCCCCTCTTGTTCCTCACCTGCAGGCCTTTTGACCCACCTCTCCTTGAGGAGGAGGATAAGGAGGGCAGAGCCAGCTGGTCTGGTTCAGAATGGAAACTTTGGGCCACAACTCTCCGGTAAGTTGGAGATGAGGTAGAAACCAGAACTGGGACTCGCCATCTCTGGTCGTGAACAGGGATGTTGTCTCACCTCTGGTTTTCAGTGAATCTACCCCCAGTGTCCTCTTTTATTTATTTGTTGACCCTGACATGTCCTGAAGAGATCATTCCAATGCTAACCCTGATAGCATTGAGCTGTTGCTGCATGGGAATAAAAACAAGCTGCTGTTTGAATTGTTGATGACAAAAATCAACAATGAGTTTGAAGTGGTTAGACAGCAGCTTGTGTGAGTCTGTCCCTCTCCTCGAGGTTCTTCTGTTTGGTGTTGTGCGTTCATTTGAGTAATTATGCAGCATGTTCCAGTTGTCTGCTCAGCCAGAGGCCACTACCTTCACAGCTGCATTTTTAGAAAGCAGATGGAGGAATGTAGGCGGTTTGCCTCTTTAGTTTTGTGTTTGTTACATCATATTATTAATATTGTGTCAAAGCATGTTTGTGTGGTCAATAAGGGATACGGAAGCTCTGACAACTATTTAAATATAGCCTCACAATCAGCCAACATGTAAAAACAATCGATCACTGTTCTTTTTTTTTTTTTTTAAGTGCATATTCATGTAGGGGAGTGGTGGTGCAGAGAAGGAGGGTCTGTGATCGTAAGGTCGCCTAACCGACATCATAATAAAATATGGGTGGTAAAGATGAAACACCCACACCTGCCTCCACCCTCATATGCAGCCCCCACCATCTGCTCCCCTGGGCACCCTAGATGGCAACTCTGGTAGCTCGGTGGTCTGTGGTTGTGTCAACAAGGGCATCCAGCGTAAAAACAATCGCCAACTTTTTATGGCGAGTTAGTTCAGCCCTTGAAGAAGAGAGCAGCCGAAAGAAGAAGAAAAAATGTCCATGTGCAAAATTGACGTCTATTAACATTTAAAGGTGACCAAATATTGGTCCTATAAATTTTTATGGTATGTCTGTGGGCTATCCAGACCATGTTCATTCAATTTGTAGCCGGACGGGTATGGATAAAAATACTGTAGGCAACTTTGGTAAAAAAAAAAATTAAAAAAAATCTATTTTTTTAAAAGTGAATTTGGTTAAAAACTTTATTAAAAGTTACCCTTAAGGCACATAGACCCGTTGCAGATGAGGCGTGGGACACTTCACACAGACACCAATAAATTGCACAATTGTTTGTTTAATAAAATCCTAAATTTAAAATACACAGTTAAAAAGGCACTCCAGGCAACAATAAAAGTGCAATTAAATACAATATTCTAAAAACAGGGCAACCTCACACACAAAATCATACACCAGAGTTACCGCCTGAGAGATGGACCCAGGTTCGAACCCCAGTCACGGCATAACTTGTGGTGTGTTTGAGCAGCACATCTCATCCCAATTGCTCCCGGCGCGCTTTCTATAGCTGCCCACTGCCCCACCTGGTGGTGATTGGGTTAAATGCAGAGTCAAATTTCGTCTTGTATGGAAACATACACAGATGACAAAAATGTGACATTATTATTATTATTATTATTATGATCAGTCAGGCAGCAGTAGTCCAGAGTCCACCCTGGTGTAATCTGCTGCACCCAAAGAGACGCCACTCCAACCGATACCTGACCTGTATGAGTGGTTGAGCTGGCATCAGTCGGCTTCAGCTCGGCCCGCAGGACGCGTGACGTAGCCCACGCCACGCCGTCCAGACAGCGGGCCCCAAACAGTCCCAGGACCAGCCGGCAGGCGAGGGACGACCCAGATGGGGGGCAGAACCAGTCGGGACAGTCCAGACCGCAGCAGACACATGGCCACGGACAAACAGGAAGTAGACGTCGCCACGGACAACAGCAAGCAGACGGTCGCAAAGGACAAACAGCAGGGACTAAAACAATAAATATTTGACATTAAAATCTACAAAAGTATAAAACAGAAAGATACACTGGCGCTTACTCACCACTAGGGATGGGAATTGATAAGAAATTATCAATATCGATGCCTTTATCGATGTCATTTATCGATTCGATTCCTTATCAATTCTGTTATCAATTCTCATTTGGGTAATAAAATATAGTAAACCATTTGTGTTCATAAAGAATTTATTTATGGATTTTTTCCCATATTTTTAGACTCATTTTTCGCTCTGATTCTTCGTTTTTCATTTTTGGCGAAAATGGTGCAGTACCAGTTTCGGCCGCTTTAGAGGCGCTGTAGGCAGCAGCCAGCAGAGGACTCAGAGAGTGAAGAGGAAGAGGGACCACTTCCAGAAGTTTATACCACTCATAAACCACACCGCGGATTTTTAAATCCAGCTGATTTCACATTTGGTTCAGCTCAGGAGCCCGTCTGCTATAGTGAGGTAAGAAATATATTTTTAAGCGTTTATTTAGCTAAATTTAAAGAAACAAAGCGTCCGGTTTGACCCGCCTGGCGCCTGCATAAAAATCAGCGAACTTTTTTAAAATCCAGCTTATTTGAACATTTCGTTAAACTCAAGAGTACGTCTACTATTAAGTCAGCTAAGAAATATATTTTTTAAGCGTTTATTTAGCTAAATTTAAAGAAAGAAAGCGTCCGGTTTGACCCGCCTGGCGCCTGCCTAAAATTCCGCGAACTTTTTTTTTTTAAATCCAGCTGATTTGAACATTTCGTTAAGCTCAGAAGGACGTCTGCTATGAAGTCAGCTAAGA
This sequence comes from Garcialebias charrua, assembly GCA_038048925.1. Lineage (NCBI taxonomy): Eukaryota > Metazoa > Chordata > Actinopteri > Cyprinodontiformes > Rivulidae > Garcialebias > Garcialebias charrua. Next base: position 86,535 of record JBBPBX010001094.1, on the reverse strand, counting down.
AATATTTATTTAGACACCACCACGCCACCACCACTCGGGCGCGGCGCATGTCTGTGATGTCAGCGCTTAAACACGTCACCACCAGGAGTCTGCAGAACCGATAAGCTGAATCGTTAAGACAAGCATCCTACAATTCCATGGAATTGGACTTTTAAGAACCGGTTCTCTAACAGAACCGGTTCTCGGTTCCCATCCCTACTCACCACCAAGTTCCACCTCTAGTAAGAGAGGGAAACAAGCAGCTTCTACCGGTAGTCGCGAGAACGGTAAGTCATCGCGACCCCAAGCGCACAGTCTGCGCTAGCGCGTACAGCCATCAGACGCTAAGGTCTGCCCTGGAAGGCGGGTGACGTGTAACTAACCCTGAGAGCTGGGCCAGTTTTATACCGGAAGCCAGCCCCAGATCCACCAATCACATCACAGCACCTGTGTGGTGCATTTAATGTCCGCAGGACATCCTGCCACAAATTTAATGCACAAAATAATTATTAGATAATAAAATATCCCCTTTCTAGTTGTGCCTTTTCTGACTTCCGTTCTGAACAAGATGTTTATGATAAGGCCACGCCCTTCAAAAATCTGTTTACATTAACTCCGCCCTCCAAAGGGGACCTTGAGTCAGACCCAGAAGCAGACGCCATTTTGGGCAGGGCAAATGAGGCGCTGACGCGTCGCGTAGGCCGCTGAGAAACATCCATAAGTTCACCCTCCATGTTAAAAACTCTTCGTCTGACTCTTCGAAAACAAGCAATAAGGCTGCAGAGTAACACACTGGCTGCTAACTGCTTAGTGCGAGCTAGGGTTGTACATCTCTGTGTGACAGACGATTCGATTCACATCTAGATACAAGGGTTACGATTCGATTCAAAAACGATTTATTGTAAAAACGGAACGATTCGATTCGATTCGATGCAGTGTAAAAGCGATTCGGTTCGATTCGGTGCAGTGTAAAAGCGATTCGGTTCGATTCGATTAAACTTCAAATAATTCTACGTTTTAACATTTGTTGATGTACCGGTAGACAAATATTTCATTATGAAAGAAAAAGGACCACTTCTATAAATGTGACATTCTTAGAGCATTTTTAAATTTGTAAAAGTCCACATATATCATATCTAAAAGGGTGCTGTAAAGCACTGGTAAAAATAAAGTAAAAAGCCAAACAGAAAATACTGTAATCACATGTTAAATGTGTTTATTTTTAAACATGGACCTAAAAAGACCAGCTAAAAGAAAATTTCCTACAGAAAATACAGAAAAAATATAAAAGGCACAAATGGTTACAGCAGCATGTAATAAAATAAAAATCACTAGGAAAAAAAACCCAGGAATAAGCTAAGCACAAAACTCCTGTGTGTGCAATAACCTGTTGTGCAAATAACCTGTCACACAACCTGTAGTTTGGTAGTTATGTGCAATATAGATCATGTGCATTTTAGCTTATATTTCATTACTACCTTGAAATAGTTATTCACACAAATTCATCCTGCTTCACCGTTAAAATTCTACCATGTTGTTTACTATTTTTCTCTTCAGAAACTTTGTAAATATTATAATTACTGTTTCACTTTTTGGTAGTTTATTTTGTACCCTCATTGCATGCTTTAGTATTTCCTGTTTGCTTGTTGTGTGTTTTTTAGCAAGTCAAAATCGTTTTTTCTCATCCTGAGCATTTCATTGTACTAAGTTAACCCTGTGTTAACCTGCATATGACAAATAAACACTTGAACTTGAACTTAATAATACAAAACATAATGCAAGAACAGTACGCCTAACAACAGCAGCACGAACATGAGTTTGTGTGAGCAGGTGGGCACGGATTAATATAAAAACATGCTCTCTGTACCTCACGCTCTCTGTACCTCTTGACTTCTTCTGGCCTGGTCCCTCACAGATCTAGTTGCCATCCTCACTTCAAAGTCTCCCAACAGCTCGTCCAGCGCTGACATTTTCTTCTTTTTACAAGGTGGTTCATCATCTGAAATAGAAAACAAGCACCATATATTACTGGCTATGTTTTGCCATGAAGTTTTTTTTTTTTACTGACTTTACCATTTTATGTAAAAATCTTCATCTGATGTTCAGAATTTATTTATGTAGGGACTCGTGTACATGTGTAAAAGATATATCATTATCATCATGATGATTATTTAACTCTTTCTGTGCATGCATGCAGATTCTCTCATTATTGTGAATGTGTTTTATGCTGATACAATGACTGCAGCACAAGATTAAGACAAAGTCAGCTCATTCTTGATCACAAGTTATAAAACACAAACCTGTATGCTCATCTTGGGTCTGGGGTGCATCATTGCAGCCGTCCAAATCTCCATTTGCAGGTTCAGTCTGCACTGGACCTCTCTGAACTGAATCCCCCGTTACCTAGAAATAAAACATGACATTACATTTAGTGTACACTGTACAGTATGGTTAAATGCAGTGTAAACAATCAAAAAACAGTAGGCAGAATAAATCTAGTGACAGCAACAAAACACAGCAGACTGTAAGATGTATTTTGACAGTGTGCTGAGGGATTTACCTTGTGATGCAGGGATGTTGCTTTAGCTGTGAATGTCCTCTCTGCATCATGGCTGCTTTAGCTGTGAATGTCCTCTCTGCATCATGGCTGCTTTAGCTGTGAATGTCCTCTCTGCATCATGGCTGCTTTAGCTGTGAATGTCCTCTCTGCATCATGGCTACTGTTGTAGCTTTATGCTTCTTATTAATCTTGTATGGCTGTGGGTCATAGTCATGCAGCTTATATTATAGGTGAAGGCTGAGACAACGCAGTTCGGGTCCAACAACGTGTTTATTCTTCTGTGTAACAACAAGACTGTTCACCCATTCTGTGGGCTCATTGACAGGAGTTATCACTGCTACTGAGGAAGGGCAGGGACTTAAAACAGTGTGGAAGAGATCTTCAAGGCCTGTGTAGCTCGTGAACTATCACTGAGTTGCCCGTAAAATTTAGTGATAACGTTACCCGTCGCTTTGTGTGTGGCAGCTGCATGATCCTGCTCGTTGTTGTGAGGCTTGAAAAGTTGTTGGTCGAGGTTTGTTGTGCTACCAGTGTACTTCAGAGGTGCGCTGCATAGCTTACAAATAGCGTGGCTTTTGTCGAGTTTTCCGTCCTTCTAGTAAAACCCGAAAACGTTCCACACTTTAGATTTTTGTCTGGCTGATGTGTTGAAAATCTTTCGCGGTGACTCGCTAGCGCGCGCGGCTACTATTTACATCCATGCTCGCTCGTGCTCTTGGTGAGCTATGGCGCATGCGTGAGAATAGCTTCGCTCTCGCGTTGTTTTAGAAACGCATTGTAAACCCAGCAAGTCTCGCGATAACCGGTCCGTAACCGGTCCGTGTCTTTTTAACCGGTTCATCTCTGAATTTGTGGCTGGTTGCTCTCGGTTTACGTGGCTGCTACCGATGCAACCACATCGCTAGCTTGTCAAACCGGATATCCGGTCGAATCGGTTAATCTATAACAAGCCTAGTGCGAGCACCGCTTTTTTTGACAGACCACATCCGGCGCGGACCGGAAATGGTCCGTGAGTAGTCCTCCGGTTGATTTAAGAGCCCGTAAATAAGTTTTTTTGTTTTTACTGATAGATAATTAGTTATTAGCGGTACTGCATTTTAACAACAACGAAACATCGAACTCTGAGATGAACTCAGGAAAAACAACCGTGACGTCTTTTATACTGAAGTGGGTTGAGCATCACCAGGGGTTGCTAGGTGAGTGGCTGGACTCAGGTTGGGGCTGCAGCTTGTGACATCACAAGCACCAGAATTTGAAAACGAGACATTTATATCACTGAAAAATAAATATACTTAAGAGTCAATATACCACTGGGTGCATTTTTTTGGCCCTATGGCTGTTTTTTTAAGAAGTACATAACCAAAGTTGAGTAAAAACCATTAAAAAGTGAATTTTGCATCTTTGGTCCCCTTTAAGTTATTCTACAAACCAGATTCCAAAAAAGTTGGGACACTAAACACATTGTGAATAAAAACTGAATGCAATGATGTGGAGGTGCCAACATCTAATATTTTATTCAGAATAGAACACAAATCACAGATCAAAAGTTTAAACTGAGTGTATCATTTTAAGGGAAAAATATGTTGTTTCAAAATTTCATGGCATCAACAAATCCTCAAAAAAGTTGGGACAAGTCCATTTTTACCACTGTGTGGCAACACTCAACAGACGTCTGGGGACAGAGGAGACCAGTTTCTCAAGTTTAGAAATAGGAATGCTCTCCCATTCATGTCTAATACAGGCCTCTAACTGTTCAATCATCTTGGGCCTTCTTTGTTGCACCTTCCTCTTTATGATGCGCCAAATGTTCTCTATAGGTGAAAGATCTGGACTGCAGGCTGGACATTTCAGTACCCGGATCCTTCTCCTACGTAGCCATGATGTTGTGATTGCTGCAGAATGTGGTCTGGCATTATCTTGTTGAAAAATGCAGGGTCTTCCCTGAAAGAGATGACGTCTAGATGGGAGCATATGTTGTTCTAGAACCTGAACATAGTTCTCTGCATTAATGGTGCCTTTCCAGACATGCAAGCTGCCCATGCCACAAGCGCTCATGCAACCCCATACCATCAGTGATGCAGGCTTCTGAACGGAGCGTTGATAACAACTTGGGCTATCCTTGTCCTCTCTGGTCCAGATGACATGGCGTCCCAGTGTTCCATAAAGAACTTCAAATCGTGACTCATCTGACCACAGAACAGTCTTCCATTTTGCCACACTCCATTTTAAATGACCCCTGGCCCAGTGCAAACGTCTGAGCTTGTGGAGCTTGCTTAGAAATGGCTTCCTCTTTGCACTGTAGAGTTTCAGCTGGCAACGGCAGATGGCACGGTGGATTGTGTTCACTGACAATCTAAAAAAGCTAAGTCTGGTCCTCTGGACATTAAAAAATAAAACAAAACAAAGCAAAAAAAAAAATGTAGAAACGTTTCGTCTTTCGTCCGAAAGACTTCCTCAGTCTGAGTTGCTGTGTTCAGCTCAGTCTTATAAATAGCACCCTCCCACAGTGTTGCACAACCAGTTGGCTGATGACAGCCTGAAACCAGTTGCTCACATGATCAAGGAGGGCCATCAGCCTAACAATGGATCATTAGCACCCTGATGGTTGTTTGCTATTCACAGAGGGCTGAGTGATACTAGCAATAACAGCATTGTAAGAGGGGGACAGTTGAACCCGGAGGCCTCCACCCCTGTTTAATGATGGACGGTTTCTTTTCACAAAGATGGCCTCCTTTACTCCTCTCTCAAACCATCGTTCCTCTCTATCAAGGATGTGAACATCTTCATCCTTGAAAGAGTGACCGCTGGCGTGGAGATGAGTGTAGACTGCAGAGTCCTGACCTGATGATGTTGATCTTCTGTGCTGGGCCATCCTTTTGGCCAGTGGCTGTTTAGTTTCCCCGATGTAAGACTGATCACAGCCCTCCTGACACTGAACAGCATACACAATATTACTCTGTTTGTGCCGGGGGACTGGATCTTTGGGATGAACCAGTCTTTGCCGTAATGTATTTTGGGGTTTAAAAGCCACTGGGACGTTGTGTTTAGAGAATAAACGTCTCAATGTCTCTGAAACTCCTGCAACATAGGAATGACCACTGGTCTGGGTCTGGGTTCCTTCTTTTCACCTGATGGCTGGCTGGAGTCCTGTTTGGGTTTCTTCTCTGCTTTCAGGAAGGCCCAGTTAGGATATCCACATTTCCCTAGAGCCTGTTTTGTGTGTGATTTCTCCTTCTGTCTGGCTCCTAAGTTAGTGGGGACGCTGTCTGCTCTGTGATACAGAGTCCTGATGACTCCTAACTTGTGCTCCAGAGGGTGATGGGAGTCGAACTGTAAATACTGGTCTGTGTGGGTGGGTTTGCGGTACACATCAGTTTGCAAATTTCCTCTATCAGAAACTGAGACCTCACAGTCCAAGAAAGCCAACCTGCCATTTTTTACATCTTCTCGTGTGAACTTGATATATTTATCCACAGAGTTGATGTGATCAGTGAAATGTTGGACTTCCTGAGATTTAATTTTAACCCAGGTGTCATCAACATACCTGAACCAATGACTTGGTGGTCTCCCTGAAAAGGAAGTCAAGGCTTTCTTTTCTACCTCCTCCATGTACAGGTTGGCAACAATAGGAGAAACTGGCGACCCCATAGCACACCCATGTTTCTGCCTATAATATTGCTCCCCATATGTGAAGTAGGTTGACTGCAGGCACAGTTTCAAGAGTTGACACAGTTGCTCTGTGGAAAGTGTGGTCCTGCTGTTCAGAGTGGTGTCTGATTTTAACCTTAAACAGACCACCTCTACTGCTTCATCAACAGGGATGCACGTAAAGAGTGATGTGACATCAAAAGAGACCATTGTTTCATCAGTCTCCATGATGACATCCCTCACCTTATCCACAAAGTCCATGGTGTTCTGTATGTGGTGTTCTGAGCTGCCAACTAAAGGGATGAGTACAGATGCCAGATATTTGGAAACATTGTAAGTGACCGAGTTAATCATGCTAACAATTGGTCTTAAAGGTACACCTTGTTTGTGGATTTTGGGTAAACCATACAGACTGGGTGTGGCCTCCCCTGGGTACAGTCTGTGGTACAGAATACTGTCAATAGCCTTGTCCTGCTTTAAAATTTTCAGGCAATCTATCAACTTCTTCTTGTAACCACTTCCTGGATCTCTTTTCAGCGGTTCATAAGTGGTTTCGGACGAAAGACGAAACGTTTCTACATTTTTTTTTTTGCTTTATTTTGTTTTATTTTGAATGTCCAGAGGACCAGACTTAGCTTTTTTAGATTTTTCTACCTGGATTATTGAGCATGCATCAGAGTGTTCACTGACAATGCTTTCTGGAAGTATTCCTGAGCCCATTCTGTTATTTCCTTGACAGTGGCATTCCTGTTTGAGGTGCAGTGACGTTTAAGGGCCCGGAGATCACGAGCATCCAGTAGTTTTACGGCCTTGACCCTTACGCACAGCGATTGTTCCAGATTCTCTGAATCTTTTGATGATGTTATGCACGGTTGATGATGATAACTTAAAAGTCTTTGCTATTTTACGCTGGGTAACACCATTCTGGTATTGCTGCACTATCTTTCTGTGCAACAATGGTGGAATTGGTGATCCTCTTACCATCTTGGCTTCTGAGAGACACTGACACTCTGAGAAGCTCTTTTTATACCCAATCATGTTGTCAATTGACCTAATTAGTGTTAATTGGTCTTCCAGCTGTTCGTTATATGCTCAATTTCCTTTTTCCAGCCACTTATTGCTACTTGTCCCAACTTTTTTGGGATTTGTTGACACTGTGAAATTTTGAATCAACATATTTTTCCTTTAAAATGTTACATTTACTCAGATTAAATTTTTGATCTGTCATCTGTTCTATTACGAATAAAATCAAAAAAGGCGTTCAATACAGAACAACTGGACTTTATTTGTAACAAACAAGACGTTTCGCTCATCATCCGATAAGCTTTCTGAATTGGAGACTGTGAGAGGGAGAGAGAAGTTATAAGCAAGCTGGGCCACTGGTGCACACCAAACTAGGTACATGTAAATTGGAAGCTAACACACACACATACTTGGGATAACACGTGCCTGTGACCCATTCAAAGTTCAGTGTGTGAAAGCAGAGCTTACAGAAAACACACAGAAAATGCCTTTTTTGATTTTATCATGTCCTGGACGACTGAGAATCTACACCAGCATATTACGAATAAAATATTGACATTTTCCATCCCCACATCATTGCATTCAGTTTTTATTCACAATTTGTTTAGTGTCCCAACTTTTTTGGAATCCGGTTTGTATTTATTAAGAGTATTTCATAAATTTAATTTTGTTGCTGCAAACCCACATGGTAGCTTTGTGTCAGTAGCTATGTTTACATGTGCAAAATTCTTTGGCCGGTTTGAAATGCTTTCAGATTAAATAATCTGAATGTATCGTTTACATGGGCACAATCTGTCCACGGTGAGCGTTTACATGCAGCGGGCTTTTATTCTGAAGTACTGACATGCGCAGAGTGGTAAACTCTCCTTAAATAAAAACCCTGAAGAAGAAGTTCTACTTCTAGTTTACTTCCAGTGATGAACATCAACAAACCTGAGCGCCCAAAATGGACTTGCCCCAAGTTTTAATGACTGTGGAGACGTTACTGAGCTAGGGATACAGATCATTTTGAGCTCTTTTGAGTAGAAATGTTGTGTCGCTCACCGTCCAGTTTTACTTCCCCGACGTGCTAATATTATTAGTATCTAGCCAGGCGGAAGTACGAGAGGTTGACAGGTAGCACATGTGCAGTCAGGTCGGTTTTCCACGATTGGAATAAAATAATCAGATTAAGAGTTTACATGCACACCGATCGAATTATGAATCGGCATAAACCACCCCTCTCATTCTGATTACAAATTCATTCAGATCGCGCTGAATCGACAAAGAATAATCCGAATGAGGCGTTTACACGACGCATTTTTATTCCGAATGGCCGTTTAACCCAATTACTTATGTCCATGTAAACATAGCTAATGTGCTTGAATTCTGTGTGCTCTGTTTTTCTTAGTGCTCACATTTTTCTCTTAACATCTTACTATTGTAAATGTTGTAAATGAAAGCACAGGAAAAGCTGTTACAGCCTTAAGGGAACTGAGATTTTTGCAAAACCACAGTTCAAAACGAATTCAAAGGGACGGTCTATTTCAATACAGGGAGTTGATTTTGACTTTTGACTTTGACTTTGATTTGTGGAACGTTTTAGGAAATTATGTTAAAAATGCAAAATCAGTGCTCATGTTTAAAAAAATGATCTAAACTAAATTGCTAACAAATAAACAAATACAAATAAAGTCCAGTTGATCCTGTATTGAACGCCTTTTTTGATGTTATCATGTCCTGGACGACTGAGAATCTTCACCAGCATAAATTGCTAACAAAATACTAAAATTTTCAGTTAAATGTTTAATGTACTAGAAATTTGTAGATCTGTGATTAGTTACTCTTTTTGCTCTGTTACTCATAGATAATTATTGTTTGAATTGTTTTGTTTTTGAAAAAAGGGGCAGATATAATAAGATTTCTTCTTCTTTCTGCCACCTTTCATTTTATGTTTTTATGTTAGCACTTTGAGATTTTTATTAATGAAAAGTGCAGTATGAATTGAATTCATTATTCTTATTATTATGTTTTCTTTTCATATAATATGTGAAATGGTTTTATATATTTTTCTTTTGGTATTTTAAATGTAAAATGAAAAAATTAAATAAATAAATAAAATAAAGATCTGTGGAAAAGACATTAGTAGGTAAATTTTCTTACGGCTGACTGGATTATTATATATACAGGGGGTCCCCGACTTACGAGCGCATCGACATACGAGGTTCCGGACTTACGAGCTCACTAACGAACAGTAAATTTCTAAAGAACATACAGAAAATACAGCACTTTTATGTGTTTTTAGATGAAAGTGTGTTAGCTAACCGTTTGGAAACAAGTTTCTGAGCATGTTTATGAACTAGTATGAACGTTTGTGATGAAAAACGAGTGTTCGTAGTAGCGCTAGCATAAATTTTCCGACTTACGACCGAAAATCCGGACTTACGAGCAACACGTGTTTCGGGTTCCGACATACGAGATTTCGTCTTACGCGAACCTCGCAGGAACGGAACTCGCTCGTAAGTCGGGTACCCCCTGTATTCAATAGTTCTTGTATTTTTTACATATTTATCTTTTGTATTGTGAAAGTATCTGCACAGTTACAGTAATTTAACTAACACGAGGGGCTCCATCTCTCCTCAGCTACTCCTTTGAATTGAACAATAATCAAAATAATCTGTAAAGTGCAATTACAGATTACTGGTACAGTATTTTTATTTTTTTTCTGATGGTGCTGTTAGTAGTTTGAAATGGAAAAAAAAAAAGAAAAGAAAAATGACTCTTGTATTGTTTCTTCTCGTCATCAAAACTAATCTGCATTGTATTTTCTCATGATGACTCAGCATGGATAAATGAACGGATGATCCTAGAAGGTTTAAACGAAGGCAGCTGAACGACTTCCCTCGCGTCAGAGCAGCTCGCTCAGCTCAGACCGAGAAATGATGAGCTCCAAGATGTTAAAGCTGCTCTGTTTTCGCAACATGAACTCACATGCAAATCAATCTTCGTTCCTTTCCTTCCCAAGAGTCATTAAAAACACGTGTTGTCCTGGTCATGACAAAGCGAATTGTTTTGGAAGCCCCTTCTCTGTTTAATGTCGGGGTAGTTGTTTTATTGGTTGGTTGTTTGGTTTAAAGATTAAAGCCCCACTGACATGATTTTTTAATTTTCATAAAATTGCTCAAAATATATATCTTTTATCATTTAAATATGTTCATTTTTGCAAACAAAATGCTAAATCACTTTAATTTTGCTTTAAAAGTGATTTTGAACTTCAAGCCGTGTTTAATCATGGGAAATCCAATTACACACGAACGCACCATCTGTGACGTAACACTGGGCAGAGGGCTCTGGTCTCTTTAATAGCGGACCATTTAAAACCCGACGAATTTATCAATCTATGTGAAGATTTGAGCTATTTGTCTTCATTTTGGGAAGCAGAAAATAGTTTGGGTGATGGAACAAGAAACAACAGGATCTAATTTAGGTCTGATGCTGTATCAGACTTACCTTCATGTCGAGCTGCTCATACCTGCACTGTGACAAGCCCAGAGCTCTGCCCGGTGTGACATCACAGATGGTGCGTTCGGGTGTAATCAGATTTCCCATGATTAAACACGGCTTGAAGTTCAAAATCACTTTTAAAGCAAAATTAAAGTGATTTATCATTTTGTTTGCATAAAGGAACATATTTAAATGATAAAATATATATATTTTGAGCAATTTTATGAATAGTAAAATAATCATGTCGGTGGACCTTTAAATGTTAAAATATATATTTTGAGCAATTTTATGCATTGTAAAAAAATCATGTCACCCCACCTTTAATGTAGTGGGCTAAGCAATAAATCTTGCTTTGCAGTGGAGGGTAACTCTCCAATGTGTCCCTCTGAGTCCAGTTCACTCAACATTTGACCTGATTAATTATTAAATAGTCTAATAAAAGAAGCTGTGTGGACAGGAAGTGCTTCAGCTCTGAATCCGGGAACCACAGGACTGATTTATGCAGTCTTTCACTTCCTCTGCATGGCATTAATCTGGCCTCCAGCTCTGATGTTAAACATCTTGGTGGTATAATTGATAAGGACATGTCTTTTATCCCCTACATTAAAAACGTTACCAGAACCACCCAAGTCCATGCTCAATAACCCAGGTATAAAATCCAACAATGTTCAGTCAGGTCATGTGGTCGGTTTCTTTTTTGTGCTGAATCAAATGCTCCAGAGGCCATCTTAGCACAAACATAACTGTTTTTTCCACTTGCTGTTCGTGGAGAATCAGTTTGGTTTGGTGGCTCCTCAGACTGAAGAAATCCATTGGATGACGGACAAAACATCCATCCATCCATCCATCCATTATCTTTACCCGCTTCTTCCATTTTGGGTCACGGGGTCACCGGTGCCCACGTCCAGCAATCACTGTGCGAGGGTGGGGTACACCCTGGACAGGTCTCCAGTCCATCACAGGGACACATAGAGACAAACGAGACAAAAATTCACTCTCTCTCTCACCTAGGAACAATTAGAGTCACCATCAGTCTAACATGCATGTTTTTGGTCTGTGGGAGAAAACCGGAGTACCCGGAGAAAACCCACGCATGCACAGAGAGAACATGCAAACTCCACCCAGAAAGGCCCCCAGATCGGGATTTGCACCGGGGACCTGCTCGCTGAGAGGAAGCAGCTCTACCAGTTGCACCGCCATGCTGCCCAGACGAAACATCTCAACACAAAAAATAAATTGTCCAAATGACCTGACTGAACATTGTTGGGTTACCAAAACCACCTTCCTCCACCTGCGTAATATCACTAAAATTAGAAACATCTAAAAATGATGCAGAAAAACTGGTTCATACATTTGTCACGTCTAGACTGAACTATTGCAATGGTTTATTATCTGGGTGTCCAAATACTTCTTTAAAAAGTCTTCAGTTGATCCAGAATGCTGCTGCCAGAGTCTGAACTGGAGTTAGTGGGAGAGATCATATCCCTCCAGTTTTAGTTTCTCTCCACTGGCTCTCTGTCAAATCCAGAATTGAATTAAAAAATCCTACGTCTAACCTACAAAGTTCTCAACAACCTAGCTCCATCTTATATTACAGATCTTATTGTTCCATATTTTCCTAACAGAGCACTTCACTCTCATACTGCAGGTTTACTTGTTGTTCATAGAGTTTTCAAAACTAGAATGGGAGGAAGAGCTTTCAGTTATCAGGCTCCTCTCTTGTGGAACCAACTTCCAGTTTCTGTCCATGAGGCTGACACATTGTCCAGTTTGAAGACTGGGATTAAGACTTTCCTTTTTGATAAATACTACAGTTAGGGTCGGCTTGGGTTTCCTGAGCTGTCCCTTAGTTATGTTCATGACGGACAAAACATCCATCCATCCATCCATCCATCCATCCATCCATCCATTATCTGTACCCGCTTCTTCCATTTTGGGTCACGGGACCCAATATATAGGCTTAGACTGCTGGAGGACAAACCGACCACACTTTTCACTCTGCTGCTGTCTTTACTGCTCAAACTGTTTGTGTTTGTAATTATTTCTATTATTCTTAACGTGTTTTTATTTATTCATTTATTTTTGGTCTTTCCTCCTTTAGAAAGTACACCTGCACCTGTCATGTGTTCGTTTGTCTCTCTTCCTGTCCTCTCAACCAGACGGTCAAAGTAGATGGCTGCTCGTCCTGAGCCTGGTTCTGCTGGAGGTTTCTTCCTGCTAAAAGGGATTTTTTTTCTTCCCACTGTTGCCACTGTGCTTGCTCAGGATGGGAGACTGTAACAAAGTGAAGCTTCAATGAGTCTGTTGGCTTTCTTAGATAGAGAACTTTACTAATTGGTTTTTATAATGTATGTGAATGCTGCTGTTCAGTGCCCTGACATGATTTCTGTTGTGAATTGGTGCTACATGGGCGGCTGCGGCTGAGTGGTTAGAGCAGTCGTCCTCCAATGCAAGAGTTGGGGACCCACCAGAAATCACATGCCGAAGTGTCCCTGGGCAAGACACTGAACCCTTCACTGCATCCGATGTGTGTCCCATCAGTGTCTGAATGTGATCTCAAAGCACTGATTAGTCTCATTAGATGATTTGTTCAATTAGTCTCTGTACAGATCTACAGTAGTAGAGTGCTGTATGAATGGGTAGACGAGGCACAGATTGTAGAGTAAAGAGCTAAATCCATTTACCATTTATATAAATAAACTGAATTAAATGTATCTGGGATTAAACTGCAAGGTGCTCTGTGCACATTTCAGTCTTTACTTTGTAATTGTTTTTCTGGCTTTGTAAAAAAGAAAACCTCCATGTTTCAGCTGTATTTCCACCACTCTCCTTCTCTTTGAAATTCTGCCCTTGCTTTTGATTTAAACTAGGTCATTCTGCAACATCAAGCCACCGTTCCTGCTGAGCATGACATACAGATGCACACATGTATCGCCTAGCAACCCTGCATTCACCCTGCACCCCTTCATGCTTCATCCTCATTTCCTTCATCTTGGCCTCTCTGGAGGTTTAGGGTGCAGAGGGCTGGCTTTGAAACATGACACCACTTTGTTTGGTTCCTCTGCGCTTGCACATGCACTGATGATTCAGTAGGCCTAGGGCTTTGTTAAAGAAAGCAGGGTTAATATTACATGTAGGAAGGTAATTATCTGTGCTTGGTGTAAAGCAAAAGGGTTTAGTGACATTTTATTTTTGAAGCAAACTTTTCATTAGTAATGTAGCCTTTAAATAAAATTAGATGGTAGCTAGCTTTTGATTGATTTATAAAAATTAAAGCTAATTACAGAAATGTCATTCCTTATGAAAATGAGGTCGGTGTGAATTCTTATTGCTAAAGGATTTTTTTCTGAAAGCTGCTGAAAAGATTTCATCACTAAACTGTTACGTGAACAGCTGACTTTTATTGAAAGCTGTCAAATAAAAGCAGAAAGCAACAGAAATGTGTAGAAAAAGCTGAAATAGACAGAGGCTGAATGATTACAAAAAATATGAACATAATAAAAAAGAAACTAAAATGAGCAGAAAAAAGCTGAAATTAGCTAAAAAGTTGCCAATACTGAAATTAGTAGAAAGCGTCTGAAAGGAGCAGAAATATAGATTTTTTTTTCTTCCAAAATAATCACAAAAAGCAGAAATTGGAATGAATGACTGCATTTTATTGTCACTATACCCATCCATGCACAGTGAGCAGCTCCTCTCACTGAGCAAACTGTGAGAGTATGACCTTCTGCAGCTCCTGGATCCACAATGGTCACTAATGATCAACACCTGCAGGTCGTCTCACCATCAAGATCCAGCTCTACATAAGGCTGCAGTAGAGCTCTACTCTCCGCTGGAGCATATCGCCTTCCTCATGGTAGTAGGCGTCTGGCCTTGTTAGGATAAGTGAATCTTGTCTAACTCCTGCTCAGTTTTTGTGTACCTGATCTCCTCGTGCTCCTCCGTGTCTGGTTATCTTGGACCTTTGTTGCCTCCTGAGGCTCCTTGCCCTCCATGCAACCTTGCCTGTGTTCCTCTTCGTCAACCATTGGACCAAGAAACTATCTCCTCCAACCAAACCTGTAAGAACGAAAACAAAGTGGAATTAAAACCAAAATCCGCCCTCGCTGTGAACACCTACCTGACACCTATCCTTGAATTTCAGGGTTCCTATGGAGAAATAAGCTGTTGTTTCATATTCACTGTCAATAATAAACACTGTTAAACTTTTACTTATTTGAGTCTTGTGTCATCTCAGTCTCACACTCTCTGGGTCTCCTGAGTAGTAAACTAGTAGTAAAAATAAATAGTGATCCAATAAAGTTGAGTCAAGTCCTCTTGGATGGTTTCTTTTTTGTGTTGAAACGTTTTGTCTTTCATCCAAAATACTTCATCAGTCAGAGGAGCCACAACAAACACAGTCTTATAGATGATACATAGTGGGTCAACCAGTTTGATGGTGCTGAGATGGTTTCTGGAGTCTGCCCTCTACCCCTGTTGACTCCTGAGACAGCCATGGCCAAAGTGGTTCAAAATATAAAAGTTTATGCTCACTAATCCAGGTAGAAAAATCCAACAGAAATGTAGCCAACCAGTTTGGTGATCCAACAAAGTTGGACATTTTACTTTGTTGGATTTTTACTGGTTTATTGAGCATGAACTTTGATGTTTTGAACACTTTGGCCATGAATGCCTCCGATTATGTGAGTGTGCTACTTATAAGATTGAGTTTGTTGTGTCTCCTTGAACTGATGAAGTCTTTTGGATGAAAGACAAAATGTTTCAACAAAAAGAAACTGTCCAGAGGACCTGACTTTTTTAGATTTTTTTACCTGGATTATTGAACATCAATAGACCAAGATGGCTGCCGCGTGCGGACGTCCAGAACAACGCTGCGCTTAGTGGGAGCCAAAAATTAATCAAACAATTAATTCTCGAACAAACCTAATGGACTAGTGACTCACCTTTTGTTGCCTTTTGTTTCCTCTTTTCAATTGTGGGAGAGACTGTCTGCCGTTGTTAGCTCTACGGACTTTTGGGAGCAGTGGGACCCGATCATCTGGGCATCTAGCCTGTGGTCGTTGGCTGCTAGATAGCGTTTTCCCTGGAAGAGCCGATAACCTCATGGATGGACGTTGGCTACGGCTATAGAGCCGAGGGCTGTTGTTGAAAAGACGATGTGTGAATTGAGCTTTGTGGATGAGCGTCTGTACTCGGCTATCGAGCCGCGGGATCCGATCATCTCAAGTGTCGGGTCTGTGGGCGTTGACTGCTGTGTAGCAGCTGTCGTCAAGGAGCTGGTGGGTCTCGTTGCTGGGTGTTGGCTTTCGGCTGTCGAGAC
The DNA here is from genome assembly GCA_038048925.1 of Garcialebias charrua. Lineage (NCBI taxonomy): Eukaryota > Metazoa > Chordata > Actinopteri > Cyprinodontiformes > Rivulidae > Garcialebias > Garcialebias charrua. The sequence goes on along the minus strand of JBBPBX010001094.1, from coordinate 70,522 downwards.
GTGGGGCTTCTGTTTGCTGGGACAAGGTGTGGCGGTACGGGGTGCTGCCGTTGGATCTGCATTCCTGTTGAGAACTGTTCTGCTGCCGTGGATCCTATGTAATACTGGAACTACGGGATTTAGGCCTTGTACACACGTAGCTGTTTATCAGTAAAACCGAACAGTTTATCATGCGGTTTGGCCTTTGATCCACACGTGAACTCCGGTTGATGCAACTATAAACGAATAATAACAAAACTCCGACCAAAGTGGAGATTTGAGAACTCTCCGCATTCGAGTCTGCGTGTGGACTTCAGAGCTGGAGGTTTATGCTCCAGCTGGAGCGGCAGAACCGGTTCTGCCGCTCCAGCTGCTGCGGCGCTGACAGTCACATAATGCTCTAAAAAAAGCGCTAAAAAGTCAACATACCTGCTCTGACATGATTCCCAGTCGACATCTTCCTGCGTTTTATTAACTTTGTACTCCAACACGGTATTTAATAGTAGTCCAATAGTAGTCTGTCCACACAAACTAAAGAAAATAAATAAATAAATAACAGGAAGTCGCGGCTGAAGTTGGAGGGTTGTGACAGCACTACACTGCCACCTATGGGTTCAGCATATTCTTTACAACGCTCTCTAGTGAAATAAAACGGGACATGTAGACAAACATTTTAAATATTCGAACATGTATGAACAGAGATTTTTTTTGCGCAAATATTCGTTTTTCAAACACCAGGCTACGTGTGTACAGGGCCTTAATCTCCTGGTTTCGGACTCGGGTGCTGCAGCTGGTGGGCTGCAGAGGTAAGCGAGGATCTGGTTTGGCTTTACGGCCAAGCCTCGGCTTTATGGCTATCGTCTTGGGAAAACCACTGATATTAAGCGAGAGGATTTGTGAGCAATGGCAGGTAAATCCAAGCAAAGGAAACAGGATCAATCTGAACAAACTTCTGACAATACGGAAGAAATTAAAAAGTCCCTGAACTTCATGAGTTCCGAACTAGTAAAGTTGACATCACAACAGAAACTCCTGATGGGTGTATTCGAGGAAGTAAAACAATTGAAATTACAAATATGTCAAAAAGATATAAAAAAAATTGTGGAACTTGAACAAAGGATTGATGATCTGGAACAGATCTCAAGACAAGATAATCTTGCCATATCTGGACTTGAAGTTAAAAATAGATCATACGCAAAAGTTGCTGCTAATGATGAAACAACAGAAGATGCATCTCCACTGGAGATGCGGTCTTTGGAAGAGCAGGTAGTGTCCTTTTTGCAGGACAGATAAATTGATATAGACCAGGAAGACATTTCATTGTCACACTCTGCGCAGCAAAACTGATAAACGTAAACCAGTAACTGTTATTCGATTCATTAGCAGGAAAATACCAAAGTTATTTAACAAATAATCCTTCTTGCTCTGACTCTGTCATGAATACTGTTCAGTTTTACTTCACTGAATGTTCACTATATATTAAAATACATGTAGTTTATATGTAACTCACTTTGAAACAAATTTTCATTCATTTATCATTTTGTTTGCAAAAACTAACATAGTTGAATGATACAAGATATATATCTTGTGCCATTTTATGCAAAGTGCAAAGATGATGTCACAGACACTTTAAGTGATTGTTTGTTTAAAGTTAATTATTTTAAATAAGAATTTTTTTATTCTTTCTGCACTCTTTTCATTTAATGTTTTCTTTTTGATGAATTTGTTTTATTTTGTCTCTTTTAAATGAATGAATACATAAATTAAATTAAATATTAAATAGCTTTACATCTGCTAAGTTCATGGCATTACCATCACAGACATGTTCCTGTTTTTAGTATTTTACATTGATTTATAATGTAGCTGTTTATATTTTGTTTTTTATAAAGTTTTCTTGTAATTTTTAATTCATATGTTTTTTTTATGATTGTCTACTGTTGCACTGATAAATGTCTTCTGAAGGGTAAACTATGTTTTGGCTGCAAGTATCAAGCTGTGAAATCCTTCATTTTCTACAGCTGATCGCTGTTGGTCATTAGGGTTAGGGTTAGGGAAGTTTAGCAACTTCTCGGTGAACAGTTGAGCTCCATGGCTTCAGCGGTGTGTTTTTCTTGTTCAGTCCAGGACGGGCGGCCTGATTTCGGTCAGCCGCTCTCAGCCTGTCCCTCCTCTGAGACGGGCAGACAGAGCGGTTCGGACTGGACGCGGCTGGCCGGGGTCGGGATGCCTGTGTTTCGGTTCAGCGAGAGTGGCGTCCTGCTGAAGCCCTGGAGCTCGAATGTCCAACATAAAACTAACTTGACCGTGGTTTAATGTGCATGGTGCTATGGCTCTGCAGACATTGCACTTTGCTGTCTTGTGGTGTTTAGTGTAAAATACTTCCACACAGCAGACATGTTACGATGAAAAGTTGGCTAGCTGTTAGCTACAGTACTGCTAACTCAGTCCTCATGTTGTAGTTGGCTGCAAACTATGAAATGGATTTCCTGAATGTGAGGCAGGTCTTATTACTCTGGGTTCATGAGACACGCCTCCGTTCAGGAAATCCATTCGATAGTTTGAAGCCAACGTGAATCATGGATCGGAAATATCGGCAGGTTGGATCTGAAAAATCCGATACGTAAATTATGCTGTATCGGAGACGATACAGATACCGGATCGGCCCCATCCCTATGTCTTTTATCCCCCACATTAAAGATGTTACTAGGGGAGTGGTGGCGCAGAGGTTAAGAAGGTGAGCTTGTGATCGGAAGATCGGCGGTTCAAGCCCCGGTACCGACAACATCAAAGATGTGGGTGGGATAAGTGAAGCGGTCACACCTGTCTCCACCCTCATCTGCCCCACTCTGGGCCCTTGAGCAAGGCCCTTAACCCACACCATCTGCTCCCCCGGGAACCCTAGATATCAGCTCTCTACTCCACACAGAGGGCTGTGGTTGCTCGGTGGTCTGTGGTTGTGTCAGGAAGGGCATCCGGCGTAAAAACAACTGCCAAATCTTCGTGCGACTAGATCGCTGTGGTGACCCCTAACGCAGGGAAAAGCCGAAAGAAGAAAAAAAAAAAAAAAAAAAATTAAAGATGTTACTAGAACTGCCTTCTTCCACCTGCGTAACGTTGCTAAAATTAGAAACATCTTATCTAAAAATAATGCAAAAAAAGCAGTTTCATGCATTTGTCACGTCTAGACTGAAATATTACAATGGTTTGTTATCTGGGTGTCCAAATACTTCTTTAAAATGTCTTCAGTTGATCCAAAATGCTGCGGCCAGAATCTTAACTGGAGTTAGTAAGAGAAATCATCTCTCCAGTTTTAGCCTCTCTCCATTGGCTTCCTGTCAAATCCAGAATTTAATTCAAAATCTTACTTCTAGCCTACAAAGCTCTCAACAACCTAGCTCCATCTTATATTTTAGATCTGATGTTGCATATTTTCCTAACAGAGCACTTCGCTCTCAGATTGCAGGTTTACTTGCGGTTCCTAGCGTTTCCAAAAGCAGAATGGGAGGATGATCTTTCAGTTATCAGGCTCCTCTCTTGTGGAACCAACTTCCATTTTTTGTCCGTAAGGCTGACACATTGTCCAGTTTGAAGACTGGGCTTAAGACTTTGCTTTTTAATAAATCCTAAAATTAGGGTTGGCTTGTCATTCTTTCCTAAGCTTAGACTACTAGAGGACAAATTTACCTCATTTCCTTAAATGATTTGTTAAAATTGAATAGTTTTCATTTGATACTATTTCTATCTTAACATGTCATTGTCAACCTGCCATTGTGTATCTGTTCTTCCTTCCTGTTCCTACTAAATTCAGCTGGTCGAAGCAAATAGCCGCTTGTTATGAGCCTGGTTCTGCTAAAGGGTTCTTCCTCATGAGGGAGTTTTTCCTCTCCACTGTGGCCTTCATGCTTGCTCAAGATGAGAGTTCTGTGATGGAGTTAAATTCAAAGCAGTCTGCTCCTCCTGTTAATTATTTAAATATATGAATGTTTCTGTTCAGTGCCCTGAGATGACTTCTGTTGTGATTTGGCACTATGTAAATAAACTGAATTGAACTGAATTGAATTAAAAAGTATACAGTAAATGACTTCCTAACAGGTGAAAATCTGATGGTATGGTGTGAGAAGAAGAATCTTTTCATTATTGTGGAGAAGATGAATGAGCTAGCCATGGAACTGAAATTTATTTATATCAGTAATCCACATATTATGTTCTATGATTTGTGTTCACTTAAATTCCGCCATATAATGTGAATTGTGACACAAGGCAGAACCTTTTCTTCCGGGTTTTATTTTCAATAGGGAAGAGTTTTTCAGTTACACGCCTGCACCAACCAACAGCCCTGACACTTCCTGTTTACATTCAAGCTGATAGCTGATTGGCATAGAGGCTGGCTGCGTGGTGAGCGTAGGGTGGTCCCAAGAGGCGATGACGACACCCAGGGGTTTATAGACGTGAGCCAGCCTTCGAAGAGTGTGTGTGGACTTGTGATTCGGAGTGAGGTCTGTTTGCAGCTGCAACATTTCTTCCTATATGTACAATAAACCTGCAATAACGTGCACATTCGTTTCAGAGCTTCCTTCAACTTTTGAACCGTAACAGAACCACATCTTCAAATATCTTAAAGTGCACATTTCTTGAGAACACTTGGCACAAACACCTCCAGCAGCATTAAATGCTTCCCCAACACCTATAGTTCTTCAGGAAGCTGAGACAGGCAGGTCTTGACGCCTCATTGTTGCCAGGTTTTTTACCAACCTGTGGTGAAATGATCACTCATCTCCTCGGTCATCACCTGCGATGCTCAGCTGGTTGACCAGTTGAACTCACCTGAAACTGTTCTGTCTTAATTTGTCCTCCATTTTGTCCTCCATTAGAAGCCTGGAAACTTGGGGCTTCTCTTTAGTATCTTAGATCTCTAAGGTTCTTTGTGGGATTTGTTGTAGGCATTTCTCCAGTTTAGGGGTCACAGTCCTGAGTGCTTTGATGACCCTGATGACTCTCCACAACTTTCCTCTATCAGCCCTTGGTATTTCTCTAGCTTATTGTGCTCCTTCTTCCTGATGTTACAGTCACTTGCTACAACTGTCACCACTGCAATCTTCTCTTGCTTGTTGACCACCACAATGTTCAGTTGGTTAGCAGACCATCCAGAATATCCAAAACTGTTTCTCAGTCTCAATCTAAAGTCACACAGTATCTCAGCCCTTGCTTCCTCCCCCACCTTTGGTGGTTTCTCCCACATTGACTGTTGGACCTCCAGTCCATAAACGGCACAAATGTTCCTGTTTATTATTCCAGCCACTCAGTTACAACTTTCCATGTATGCTTTGCCTGCCTGCATCTTACATCCTGCTGTCGTGTGTAGGACTGTCTCGGGCATCTTTGCACAGCCTGCACCTTGTATCATCTGGTATAGTGGACCCTGTCCTCTATTGCTCTTGTGCTGCCTTAATTAGTGCCTCTGTCAGGTTCTGCTGTATGAATTGTTGATGAGGACAACAGGAGGCTCGATGAAAAAAATCAAACTATTTACAGTATTTTACAAAAACAACGCTGAAGCTGACCGGGGAGCGTACTCATGAGAAACCAGGACACAGACTTGTGTAGTGGTACTAGTGTTGCACAGATGGCTTTGAAGCTAACAGAATGTGTGTGCATATATTTTCCTCCAGGTGTTAATGTGTGTGTACTTTTTCAGTCAGTGAGTTAAGAACACAAAGAGGAAAGAGCATCTTGTCGTCCTAAAGGCAGCAGCTGGAGCACAGATGAGCTCTTTGAAAATATCACACAGTTGGGAGTTACCACACTGCTGTAGAGTCCTGAGGTGTGTGTGTGTGTGTGTGTGTGTGTGTGTGTGTGTGTGGGGGGGGGGTGCATGTACAGTTTTATCTGGTGTATAGGTCGCACCTGTGTATAGGTCGCATTGTCCAATTATCACCAATAGATTGGAAAAATCCCTAGATAGGTCGCACTGGTGTATAGGTCGCACCTACGTTTAGCTCTGCTGCAAATGTCTGCCACAGGAGCACACAGCAAGGCTTTTAAGAAGATTAACACTTAAAAACAATTATTTGTTTGATAAAAATTATAGCAAATATATGTCTGAGCTGAACTTTTCCTTAATAAATGAATGTAATTGTGAAATGAGCTGGATTTAAAAATTTGTTTCACCGAAAGTGATAACAAGCCATATATAGGTCGCACCTGAGTATAGGTCGCAGGACTTGAAAAAACCATAAAAAGGTGCGACCTATACACCGGAAAATACGTTACATATAGTTTGCACTGTATATAGAGTAGTCCCTCCCTACTTCGTGGTTCATTTTTTGTGGACTCGCTCTATCACAGTTTTTCAAAATAAGATTGGACATGACACACAATTGGCTGATTGATGGATGAGCCGCACGATCAGCATGGATTTTTAAATTTATATTAAATTATTTTAAATTAGTTAGCACCTGTCTGCAGCCCACAGCTGTGGGAGAAGCATCCTCCTGCAGCTGATCTCCAGCTCTGCAGTGGAGACGTGAGAGCGCTTGCAGGTGGCAAAGAGCCGAAGAGGCAGAGAGCTGAAATCATGACATTCTGTGCTCTTTTAAAGCGTTCAGAGTTTAGAAACATTGGGCCTCATGCAAGAACATGTTCGTATTTTTATCCTAAATTTCTCTTACTTTTGTTCGTACTAAGCGTTCGTACGAACATGCCACGTCAGATTCAACAAACTCTTCTATCCTCAGGAAAAGTGTGTAAATGAGCTGCGTACGTATGATGAATTCCACCTGTTCTATCCACCTGCGCGTGCACGCGGAGAGGTTATTTACATAATTCCCACCCCTCAAAACACCATATAAGGCTATGTTTCCTGCCTCAGAGAGCAGGAAGTGTCCGTTCATACAAATGACAGTGAAAAGTAAAAAGGAGAACTTTACGGGTGCGGAGATTGAAGTTCTGCTCTCTGAGATCGAGATAAAAAAATCTGTCCTTTTTGAGCAGCGTCACTCATGGGATAAGGGACCAGCTAAAGCCAAAGAATGTTTGTTTATAATAAATGTGGATCTTAAAATATACACACGTGGTGGCGCAACTGGAAACGCATAGTGCCGTTAGCTGCTCCTAATCTTATCTAGACCTCGTGGGTTCGATGCCCACAAGGTATGACTATTTTATTTTCCTTCTTTCTTTAGATTATTTATTCATTCCAGATTAAAAAAACTTTATGCTTTATTTCTTGTTGTATTGTAAATAGTTTTCTTGTGTTTTTTAAATCTGGAATGAATTAAAAGAAGAAAAAAAAACGTTGTCCCATGTGGGAATTGAACCCATAAGGTTCGGAACAACGAGCCAACGCTCATCTCACTGAGCTATCAGAGCTCTATGACTGCAACAGGAGGAGGTCAAGGTAAAGTCTGCGTTACCGAGACAAATTAAACTTAAATTAATTCATAATTTAAGTTGGTTTTAGTTTGAGATCTTCATATTAATATTGTAGTGTTAGAAAACGGCATTGATAACAAATTGATTTTAATTTAAATATTTTAATCCGTTAGTCATTATTACATTTAAAATTATAATTCTAATTCAAACAGAATAACCTATTGTCAAATATAATTATGGTGCGTGATTTCTTTAAACCCAAAATATTTTCTGAATAACGAAATATAAAGTTATTAGTGAAGAAATTCCGTCTGGATAACAGCAGACTGGCTGCTCATAAAATATACGACAGGTCTGGACCACTCGTAAATTTTGTTCGTATCTGAAAAAAATCATTGTTGAATGCCACAAATGCTCCTAAATCACTCGTACGCACAGTTTAAGAACAAATCTGTGCGTACGAACGGTTCTTGCATGAGGCCCATTGTTTAAAATATTGCAAGAGTCTGGGAAGGGGTTAAAACACTCCTATACACTGCCTGGCCACCTGGATTTAACTAAGCAAACAGGTATGAGCCTCCTATTGGATAATTACTGCATGGGCAATTATCTTTCAGCTGGCAACAAGTTATTTAACCCCACCTGGTGCAATGAGTTGCTTCTCATTTCTTAAGGGCGAGGCAAAGCTCCGCGCTGGACCGAGCGCCGCGCCACGCGCGTGTGCTATGCGTGGGGGGTTCACAGCAGAGCTCAGCGTGAAGCAGCGTGTGGCTCCAACGTTTTCGCTCCAAATACTTGATGTCATTTGAGCAGAAGCAGGGCGGAGCGTTTAGCTACGGGACAAATTGAGGTCGCTGATTGGTCATTTGCTGACAGCCTACTGATTTGATTGACAAGTCGGGTCTGAGAAGAATGTCGGGTCTGAGAAGAAAAGTCAGAGGGCTGTGCAGCTATTAACATATAAACACATGTGTTTATATGTTAATAAAAAAGTCCTAAAAATTAAAATTAAAACAAGGAGCACTGGTCTTTCAACCCACACAGCAGACAAGCACACCAGGAAATGTTACCTGCGCATCCACGTTGGACATGAGTTTAGTTCACTCGTGACAAGTTAATTCATTCCTCCTCATCGGAGGAGGAAGTGAATGGTGACCGCTTCAAGCGATCACTTGACTTTTGGCAAAAAAACAAAAGAAAAGGCCCGATCAGCGATAAAGAAGAGGAATTTAATTCATTTGTGTGTCATACAAAACAGTCCGCCACCAGGGCAGTTTACTGTGAGACACCGCGCGCGCGTGAGCGGTCGTAAAATTTGAGCTTGGCGCGTTCGCGCGAGCGTTCAAAGGCTTGTGCAAGCGGAGCTCGCACAGCGTGGCGCCGCGTGGCCTCGCGCTAGCGCGGAGCTATGCCTTGCCCTTTAAACAACCATGTCGAAAGACACATCTCGTGGTCGTGGAAAAGATGTCAGACTGTTTGAGAAGGGTCAAATCATTTGCATCAAGCAAAGAAAGCATCTAAGGAGATTGAAGAAACTACCAAAATTGGGTTAAGAACTGTCCAGCACATTCTAAAAAAGCTGTCTGGTCCTCTGGACATTCAAAAAACAAAACAAAACAAAAAGTAGAAACATGCTGATGAAGATTCTCAGTCGTCCAGGACATGATAAAATCAAAAAAGGCGTTCGATACAGAAACAACTGGACTTTATTTGTAACAGAAAACGTTTCGCTTCCCATCCGGGGAGCTTTATCAATTCAAGTGGTAAGTAGAAACGTTTCGTCTTTCGTCCGAAAAACTTCTTCAGTCTGAGGTGCTGTATTCAGCTCAGTCTTATAAATAGCACCTTATCATAGTGGATCAACCAGTTTGCTGCTGACAGCCAAAACCAGCTGCTCACATGATCAAGGAGGACCATCAGCCTAACGATGGATCGTTAGCACCCTGATGGTTGTTTGCTATTCACAGAGGGCTGAGTGATACTAGCAATAACAGCATTGTAAGAGGGGGACAGTTGAACCCGGAGGCCTCCACCTCTGTTTAATGATGGACGGTTTCTTTTCACAAAGATGGCCTCCTTTACTCCTCTCTCAAACCATTGTTCCTCTCTATCAAGGATGTGAACATCTTCATCCCTGAAAGAGTGACCGCTGGCCTGGAGATGAGTGTAGACTGCAGAGTCCTGACCTGATGATGTTGATCTTCTGTGCTGGGCCATCCTTTTGGCCAGTGGCTGTTTAGTTTCCCCGATATAAGACTGATCACAGCCCTCCTGACACTGAACAGCATACACAATATTACTCTGTTTGTGCCGGGGGACTGGATCTTTGGGATGAACCAGTCTTTGCCGTAATGTATTTTGGGGTTTAAAAGCCACTGGGACGTTGTGTTTAGAAAATAAACGTCTCAATGTCTCTGAAACTCCCGCAACATACGGAATGACCACTGGTCTGGGTCTGGGTTCCTTCTTTTCACCTGATGGCTGGCTGGAGTCCTGTTTGGGTTTCTTCTCTGCTTTCAGGAAGGCCCAGTTAGGATATCCACATTTCTCTAGAGCCTGTTTTGTGTGTGATTTCTCCTTCTGTCTGGCTCCTGAGTTAGTGGGGACGCTGTCTGCTCTGTGATACAGAGTCCTGATGACTCCTAACTTGTGCTCCAGAGGGTGATGGGAGTCAAACTGTAAATACTGGTCTGTGTGGGTGGGTTTGCGGTACACCTCAGTTTGCAAATTTCCTCTATCAGAAACTGAGACCTCACAGTCCAAGAAAGCCAACCTGCCATTTTTACATCTTCTCGTGTGAACTTGATATATTTATCCACAGAGTTGATGTGATCAGTAAAATGTTGGACTTCCTGAGATTTAATTTTAACCCAGGTGTCGTCAACATACCTGAACCAATGACTTGGTAGTGTCCCTGAAAAGGATGTCAAGGCTCTCATTTCTACCTCCTCTATGTACAGGTTGGCAACAATAGGAGAAACTGGAGACCCCATAGACACCCATGTTTCTGCCTATAATATTGCCCCGCATATGTGAAGTAGTTCCCTTATCAGTCAGGTCTCTCGGTGCAACACTATTGCTATGGGAAATTGCTCCCCCGCGTGATTACCTGAAGGAATACATTCACGCCTTTACGGCAGGGGCGTCGGCATCACCTCAGAGGCCCCGCCCTCTGGGTACTTAAGACGCGGACGCCCATCTTACTTACTCTTTTTGCCCTTCACCTCGCTTAAACCTGAACTTTGTGGGACTTCTCTGTTGTCACATCGCTCGACTAGAGGTGAGCTTGCTCCCTACGCTGAGCGTACAGAGAAATTTCCTGCATATTGCTGGGCTGGCGAAAGCTAGTCCAGCGTTTTCTACTTAACCTCAAAGCTTTTCTTCTCTCTCCGCAGCTGCTTCGCTCGAAGGCGCTAACTACGTCACAACGCTACCCTGCTGATCAAGTAGCTGTCTAGCCATCGAAATCAACAAAACGGAGAGGACATCTTTGAACACGGACCTGGAATGCAACGGTCAGGTCAGGGGAGAAAATGGTTTGGACACGTCGGTCCCGGTCGGGGACTCGACGCCCGAAGTGTCTGACCAAGACATCGAGTATGGTTACGAGGGGGAAAGTGTGGACTCCTCCCAAAACCTGGCGACAGTACCGCCGGAATTGGACGCGTCTGTCCCTGCTCTGTTCGACTTGTGCCGCAGTTTCGCGGACGCACTGCAGGTCGCGTGGCCAGACCCCACGCCTCGCCAACAGGTTATGAGGCTGGCGGGAAATTATTTCTATGCGAAACAGCAGCCGACAACGAGGCAAAGAATGCCCATTTTTCCGGATTTCCTGATGGAGCTCACGCGCTCCTAGGCTGAACCCAGAGCTCCCATGATGCTGCCGCTCTCTCGGTTCCTGGATGTCGCCGGGATGGAGGCAGCAGGACTCGCCAGCGCCCCGCAGATAGAGGAGACCCTGGCGTCTCATCTGGCCCCAGTAACAAAGGGCGCGAGACCGGCACTGCCCAGCAAGGCCTGCCGTACTTTGGAGAAACCGCTCAACAAGTGTTATCAGGCTCAGGGCCTCGCGGCGCGCGCAATGAACGCTTCGACCATGATGTAGGCGTACCTGGCAGAAAAGCTGCAGGAGCTCCAGGTAACAACAATGAACAAGCCGCAGAAGAGGCCCTGGGAGAGGCTCGCAGGGCCTCTGACTTTGTGCTCTGCATGATGGGGACAATAGCCATCACACAGGGCAGATTGATGGCGGAAATGGTTGTCGCCCAGCGCTACCTGTGGATGACTTTGACGGACCTCCCAGAAGGTCAGAGGTCCCTCTTTCTTCAACACCCGATAGAGCCAATGGGACTCTTCGGGGGAGCTCTGGAACGCATCCAGGCTAGGCTGGAGCAAAGGCGTAAGCAGGCGGAAGCCCTTCGTGAGGGGCTGCAGAGCAAGGGTTTTGCCCGCTCCAGGGAGCCCACACGTCGCCGACATGTCGCCCCCCTCAGAAGAGACCTGCCTGCGATGGGGATCCTTTTCATCGCCAGGTGGCTTGGCCGAGAACCTCTTCGGTAAACCCAGGCGGGAAGCAGATCCGGGCCTGATGAAACAGGACGAGATCATAATTTTACAGGTTTGCCCGCCTAAGTGGTACGGGAACCGAACTTTTTGAGCCCAGACTTTGTTTGTAAAACGTTACGAGGAGCTGGCGACATGTTTGTGTGCACGAAACATGACTTATCTACTGTGTGTGTAATAAAAACAAACACTTGTTCATCCATATACAACAATAAAAGTACCAAAGCACAGTCTGCCTGGGTTTTTGACTCAATCCCCACCTTTGTGAAACACAAACTAATAGGTCAGACTATGAACCGCAGCAGGACGCACGAGTTCTGCCTGAGGCAGTCAGACCTCGCAGCGTCCTCTGTCGGACAAACCAGCTCGCTCTGGAACACGTGAGAGGGGTCAGAGGCCACCCCTCCCACACATACACAAAACCAACAACAGATAAACATGCCTTCCAGGCTCACGGTGCACGCGCAAGCCTGGAGGACGTGTCTGCCAAACAAATGGATCATGATGACTGTGCGTCACGGGCTCAGGCTGCAGTTCCTCAAGGGACCGCCCCCTTCACAGGGGTGCTGCAGTCAAACATCAACCCAGCACGCGCACACGTGCTGAGGGAGGAAGTATCAACGATGCTACAGAAAGGGATAATAAGTATTGTCCCAAAACACAAACTACGCTCCGGTCACTACAGCAAGTACTTCCTGGTGCCCAAAAGAGATCAGTCCCTGAGGCCGATCCTCGATCTCAGGACGCTGAGCAAGAGAATAAAAACATTCAAGTTCAAGATGCTCACATTGCGACAGGTCCTCCAGTCTGTACGACCAGGAGACTATGCATGCACCATGGATTTAAAGGACGCTTATTTCCACGTGAGCGTGTGGAGGAGACACGGAAAATACATCCGCTTTGCATTTGAAGGGAAAGTATACAAATTCAAGGCTTTACCTTTCAGTTTAAAAACTGCTTCGCGCACATTTACAAAATGTCTGGACGCAGCACTGGCCCCTCTCAGGAGTCAAGGGGTCAGAATTATGAATTACCTGGATGACCTCCTGATTCTGGCTGGAAGCAAAATGCAGGCTCAGTCGCACTCCCGCAGGGTGATCTCTCACCTGGAGGCTCTCGGTTTTGTAATAAACCTGCAAAAGAGCAACCTGACTCCATCACGGATTACCGTATTTCTGGGAGTATAGGTCAACACCGCCCGGTACAGGGCATGGCTCTCAGAGGAATGCATTTCCTCAATTCGCCATTGCCTGGCAAAGTTTAAACTGAATCAGCAGGTTCCCCTAAAAACATGCTAACGTCTCTTGGGCCTCTTGGCGGCGGCCATACCCTACGTGCCACACGCACTGTTGAAAATGCGGGCCTTGCAAATATGGTTAAACCAACAGACACACCCTACCCCTTTTAGGCGAGCAGGAAAATTTGGATCAATTCAGAATGCTTGAAGGCCCTAGAACCATGGAGGGACTCGTCCGTGTTCACGGAAGGGTTCCCGTTGGGACGGGTGTCATCTTGTGTAGTTATCACGACAGACACCTCAAAAACAGGATGGGGGGGCAGTCTGCAGAAATCTGAATGCCCAAGGCCTTTGGAAGCAGCAGGAAACAAGATTATACATCAACTTCCTGGAATTGTGGGCCGTATTCCTGTCAGTGAAATACTTTTTAGAAAGGGTCTGATTGCAGGGTAGCATGTCCTAGTGAAATCAGATAACAGGACCATGGTGTCCTTCATCAACAGGGAAGGAGGGACGAGATCCCAAGCCCTCCTCGGCCTGACACAGAAACTACTCACATGGTGTGCCCCAAGGATATTGTCACTTAGGGCGACTCATATCCCGGGCGAGTTGAACTACGGAGCGGACGCACTCTCAAGATGACCTCTCTTGGCATCAGAATGGAGGCTGAACCCACGGGTCGTGGATCAGATTTGGTCACGGTACGGGAGAGCCTCTGTAGACCTGTATATATATCTGTATAT
>JBBPBX010001094.1:40131-51755 GCA_038048925.1 Garcialebias charrua | reverse complement strand
GCCAGAGGCGAGAGTCCTGAAATGATGACAGAATGTTTATTCAGTTGTGCTCCTCTGAAAAGTCCATGGAATTCCTCAGTAGCAGGTTTGTTAGGGGGATGAGAGCATCAGGTTTACAAAACTTCTCAGGCATGTTGAGATAAGACGGCCTATCAAGGCCAGTCGGGGAGATGTCAGATAGACACGATTGTTTTGGGAACAGGCAGAACTTTAATGGCATCTACCTTCAGTCTGTGTCAGCCCACTCGCTTCCAAAATGTCCAAATTAAAATGTCCACACAAATGGAACGTGCCTGAGAGAATCCCCGAGATCTAATCCATTCAGCCAGAAGTCTGGGTTTTCGAGACATGAACCAAGCCATCATGTAAAGCAGGCAGCCTGACCAGCTCCAGATTAGCCGCCGATGTCTTCCTTTTGTGTTGATAGACCAGGAACCAGCCAAATCCAAAAAGCAGGAACCAGTTATCATAAATCCAATTAAATATGTGTCCTTAAGATCCACAGATGACAGCAGAGATAGACATGTCATCAACCTTCCAAGTTGGTGAGATATCCAGCTGTGTGCATGCCAACAGGGACAATCGGCTCGCCTACAGCCTGTCTTCTTTTTGAAGAAATGTTATCAGTTGTGTTGAGGGACCAAATGACCAAATTGAAGTCCATAGTTATGATTCGGAAGATTTGTAGAAGAGAGGCTCTCAGACAGTTTCACAGACAAGACAAAGCAAAAGCAAAGCAGAGACCGAGAGGATACGTCCGCCCTTGAGAAGAGCAAGTGTTGAATGATTAGACTATAAGTACATTTACCAGTATTTATTTCCACTCTGAAGTTTTGGTGATTTCCTCTGTGAAACTCAACACACAGATGTTATTGTATTTCAAATGAATAGGTTTTTTTTTTCTCCTCTATTTGAATTTGTTAGGACTAGAAGTAAACAGTTTGCTTGTTGTCAGTTGTTACAAAGTAGTGGTAAGTGCACTTTGTTTCATTTGTCTCTGACCAACTCGGAAATCAACCTGGTTCCAGTTTATTCATCTTCAGGCCACCGTCTGTGCCAGACAGTAAATAACTGAGGCTCATAAAATATTTAAAGATTGTCCCGAATAAGATGAAAAAGATAAAACCCATTATTTCTTTGATCACTCCAGTGTGCGTTTTCACACTCTAAATTATTTGAATACATGTTTTTACGTGAACTGACTTAACTGTGTTGATAAAAGATAAAACAATGCAGTCTTTGTTAGAATGAGAATTGCAGGCTCACAACGCCAATAAATCACTTTTCATTTCTATTTTTTTTTCTTTTATCCATTTAACATTTCATTAACATGCTTCACAGTGAATAATTCTTTAATTCTTGGATAACTTTGTAAGATACGGTTCATTGTGTTCAGTGTGGGAGGGATAATTTCTGTCTGATTAGGTTAATCTTTAATTTTCATTAAAAAATTTTTGCCTTTAGGTTTATTCATTTGTTTTAAATTATAATTTAAGCTCAGTTAGATAACTAACATCTTTTAATACAATTGCACAGGTTGACTTTGATCACTCCAGGAGCAGCTCTGCTTCCACACCTTTAATGTTCCACAGTTTTAGAGCAGTTTGAGGTCTCATCTGTTATCAAAAAAATCATCTTTAATTTTTAACAAGATTGAGTCAGGTCCTCTGAAGGAATTATTTATTTGATTAAACGTTTTGTCTTTTATCCAAAAGGCTTCTTCAGTCTGAAGATCTGCAACAAACTGACAAACTATAAGCAGCACCTTCTCATAGTGGATCAACCAGTCTGCTGGTGACATCCAGAACTAGTTGTTTACATGCAAAAGGAGGACCATCAGACCGACCAGTTGTTAAGGCCCTCACATACTCCGGCGTTCTGTGTGTACTCCATGAGCCGCTCGGACTCCGAGCGTAATGTCCGCAGATGGTTGAGATTTAACTTCATACTTGAGCGTAACCCTGACGGGCTGCAGCCCAGCCCTGCAGGTAAGGAGCATTTACCAAATAGAGGTCACCAATTGGTCATTTGCTGACTCGCTGATTGACAGGTCGCATAACGGATGCGACTGGTGAAACAAACAAAAAAACGAGAGCCGACAGCCCTGGGTAAAGTCAGGGTGGCTCAGGAGCAGCAGCAGCAGTGTTCTGTGTTTATAAAAAGTTCCTTAAAAAAATTAAACAAACATGGAGCGTCATCAGTCCACAAATCCGACCGGCTCTCTGGAAAATCTCCAGACCCTCCCGATTAGCCATGTCAGGCCTGAGCGTACAGATTTTAATTCTCTCATGACAAATTCCTTCATTTCTCACATTTTCAGTCATGGTGTAAACGGACGAGGAGGAAGAGATCATTTGCCTCTTGACAAAAAAACAACAACAACAAAAGAAAACGCCTTTAAACCAGACATAGGGTAAAGAATGGTAAATGGTAAATGGTAAATGGAGCTTATTTATATAGCGCTTTCCAGCCCCCTATGAGGGGCCCCAAAGCGCTTTACAATACCAACCATCCACCCATTCATACACACATTCATACACCGGTAGCGGCAGACTGCCATGCAAGGCGCCATCCAGTTCTACCGGGAGCAACTCAGGGTTAAGTGTCTTGCCCAGGGACACAACAACACATGGTGTGGGGAACTGGGATTCGAACCTCCAACCTTCCGATCGGGGGACGACTGCCATTACCACTACGCCACGGTCGCCCCGTGAAGGGGGGGGATTTAATACCCTGGTGAAAGACATGAAGACGATGGACAGTGAGAAACATTTTGAATATTTTCGAGTGGATTCTAGCAAGTCTGATGAGCTAGTTGGGCGATTAGCCCCGTTTCTTTACTGCCTGAACAACCACTGCACACCTGTCAGCGCTGCACAGAGAGCGCCAGTCGTACTGCGCATCCTTGTGACTGCATAGGGAGCGGTTGGTGTTGCATACAAAACAGTCCGTCGCCGGGCAGTTTATTGTATGACACAGAGTACATGGTCGTAAAAATTGATATTTGCGTGGACATGGCTGTCGGACGTCCGCTTCGAGTCCGTGTTGAATCCGCCTCGAGTAAGCACTGCTGACCTCCATGGAGTGAAGTACGCCTGAGTATGTGGGGGCCTTAAGTCCCCTGATGATTGTTTGCTATTCACAAGGGGCTGAGTGATACTAGCAATAACAGCATTGTATCTAGGGAAAGTTGAACACAGACCTCTGCCCCTGGTTAATTATGGACAATTTTTCTTTGCAAAGATAGCTTCCTTCACTCCTCTCTCAAACCAATGTTCCTCTCTGTCAAGGATGTGAACATCTTCATCCCTGAAATAGTAACCGCTGGCCTGGAGATGAGTGTAGACCGCAGAGTCCTGGCCTGATGATGTTGCTCTTCTCAGACCACCTCCACTGCCTCATCAACAGGAATGCATGTAAGAGTGATGTGACCTCGAAAGACATAATTGTTTCAGCTGTCTCAATGATGACATCTCAAATCAGACACCACTCTGAGCAGCAGGACCATACTTTCCAACCGCTTCGAACGTTATCAACCATTAAATGGCCATTATCAGTAATTATCATCCCCATATGTAGCGGTCAGACTGCCCCTCCTGTACCTCCTAGTAGGTTTAAAGGTACGTTGTCATCGTTGGTAGCAATGAAAGCAATCTCCGTCTTAGCTACGTGTTAAAGTTTATAGTAAAGGGTCTAGCGTTAGGTTTAGGGTCTTGGTTAGGTTTAGGCACACGGGTAAGGGGGTTAAGCTTAGGGTTGGTCCTCTGGGTCAGGTGTAAGGTTAGGTTTAGGAAAACGGTTATATAAGTTGAAGAAGAAAAAAAAAGAACCACTTCCGGGTTTACGGCAAGACGCTGCCTACTCACAGCGATAATAACGCAAATAACGTTCTTTTAAACCTGCTAGGAGGTAGGTTGGACAGTTCCGCTGCTATATATGGGGATGACAACAACTAATAACGCCCATTGAATGGACTGACAACATCCGAAGCCGCTGTCATTGGTTCAGGTATGTTGATGACACCTGGGTTAAAATTAAATCTCAGGAAGTCCAACATTTTACTGATCACATCAACTTTGTAGATAAATATCAAGTTCACAAGATGTAAAAAAAAAAAAAATGGCAGATTGACTTTCTTGGACTGTGAGGCCTCAGTTTCTGATGAGACATTTTCAAGGTGTACCGCAAACCCACCCACACAGACCAGTATTTGCAGTTTAGCTCCCATCACCCTCTGGAGCACAAGTTAGGAGTCATCAGGACTCTGTATCACAGAGCAGCCAGCGTCCCCACTAACTCAGGAGTCAGGCAGAAGGAGAAATTCCATACAAGACAGGCTCTAGACTAGATCAATGTGGATATCCCAACTGGGACTTTCTGAAAGCAGAGAAGAAACCCAAACAGGACTCCAGCCAGCCATCAGGTGAAAAGGAGGAACCCAGACCCAGACCAGTGGTCATTCCGTATGTTGCGGGAGTTTCAGATATCTGACGTTTGACATGACGGCTCAGTAGCTTTCAAACCCCAAAATACATTACGGCAAAGACTGGTTCATCCCAAAGATCCAGTCCCCCGGCACAAACAGAGTAATATTGTGTATGCTGTTCAGTGTCAGGAGGGCTGTGATCAGTCTTATATCGGGGAAACTAAACAGCCACTGGCCAAAAGGATGGCCCAGCACAGAAGATCAACATCATCAGGTCAGGACTCTGTGGTCTACACTCATCTCCAGGCCAGCGGTCACTCTTTCAGGGATGAAGATGTTCACATCCTTGATAGAGAGGAACGATGGTTTGAGAGAGGAGTAAAGGAGGCCATCTTTGTGAAAAGAAACCGTCCATCATTAAACAGAGGTGGAGGCCTCCGTGTTCAACTGTCCCCTTCTTACAATGCTGTTATTATCACTCAGCCTCTTGTGAATAGCAAACAACCATCAGGGTGCTAACAATTGGTGGTTAGGCTGATGGTCCTCTTTTTGCATGTGAACAAGTAATTTTGGCTGTTACCAGCAAACTGGTTGATTATGAGAAGGTGCTATTTATAAGACTGGGTTTGTTTCAGCTCCTAAAGCTGAAGAAGTCTTTTGGATAAAAGACAAAATGTTATAACATAGAAGAATCTGTCCACATGACCTGACTCAACCTTGTTAGATCCATCTTCCTGGATTATTGAGCTGTGTGCTCAGAAGATCTTTAACTTTTAAATATTTAGTAACACATGAAATCATCTTGATCTGGTAATTATCAAAGGAGCAAAAACATAAAGGAAGATATTTAAAAACTGTGGCAGTTCAAGAAAAGACCCATCTGTTTGTCTCTCCATTCATTCATCTATTCATCCATCCATCCATCCATTCATCCATCCAACTGCTTTAATCCTATTCAGGTTTGGTAGCTGCTGTCTATTTCCAGCGGTCAATGTACGAGAGGTGGACAGGTCACCAGCCCATAGACAAAAATCCACTTACCAGATTTCCAAGCATGCAGCCTCAGTGACCACTGAAGATCAATATTCACGACTGCACTTTAAAAAGACAGTGTTCATCATAAAAGTGTAGACTAGCCAGAGGACAATTTAACTAATTCAGATTATGAACGTATGACTTAGTTAAGGCGTGGTGTGGTGACAAACACAGGCTGACAATGGTCTAAAGATCTTTGTATTTGACTCTAAGAAGACCAGGAGGCACATTTTGCTTCCTTTGTTATGCTGACATCTCACTTGCTATTCAGAAAAAAAGTATACATAAAAGTAGAATTTTAAAAATGGTTGGATTTTTCACAAAACTCACTTTTTGGCCATTTTCAAACCAGTTATTTGTTGCATGTTTGTGTTTCAGAGACCAAGCCCCTAGTCTTGGACAATGAAGTTCAACTTGTTCAAAAAGCCTCAGGCTGTTGTGGCCGCCGAGCCAACTGGCGTCACCACCGTGACAATGGCGCCCTCCCCGCCTTCGATGTCCACCTCTGCCCCGGACACCTCAGGCTCCAACAACACAGAGATCAGCAAGAACGACATGTTTGAGGAGATCAAAAGCAAATTCTTGAATGAAATTGATAAAATCCCTCGTGAGTAACTCTACAGTAAATCAAAGAACTCTTTGGCAAAAAGTTACACCAAAACAAAAAATTCAAGTCGTTTTAATGTTAATGAACTCATTTTTGTTTGAACAACCGACAGTTCCTCCGTGGGCTTTGATTGCTATTGCTGTGGTGGCCGCGTTGCTTGTCCTCACATGCTGCTTCTGCATCATCAAAAAATGCTGCTGCAAGAAAAAGAAGAACAAGAAAGGAAAGAAGGGCAAGGATGGCTTCAACATGAAGGACATGCAGGGAGGCGAGGTATGACCTGTTTCGAAAAAGTCTGACTCACGGCATGTTTTAGTGAAAATATGACCTCTTCTTTTTTAATAACGTCTCGTAATTCAGTTTTCATTGTCATTTCGAAACATTTCCTGCCCATATTCAATGACTGTGGCTAACGAAGTCTGATCTTTCACCAGCAGCACTTGTAGCCCTGGCTGTAGAGGACACAAGGAGAGCTTTTTTTAACCTCCTTCTATTTGACGTTATTGTGTTTGTTTAAATGTGTGACATATTCCATTGTGGCCTGTTTTGAAAAATGACACACATTGTTGCAAAATGGCAAAGAATAATGAGCACCGTGAGGTCTGATGTAAATGAATGAAGGTGAGAATCCTGCAAGAGCAACTGAAAGCAAAGTAAACGCTCATGGGCTGGTTGATCGTTCCGTGCCCTCATCCGGGTGTGTCATTTCTCCTCCTAAGTGTAGATGTGCTGGTGTTGATTGCCTCTCTTTTTGTCATGTGTTTGGTGTCTTGTGTGTTGAATCTCTTCCTCTCTCTGCTCTCCTCCTATTTTTCCCGCCTTGTGTTTGTCTTGTGTTTCTTGACTGTGGTGGACGCCCCGCTCTACGGTAGGTGGATAGCTCATGTTGATACCCTCTGCCTGCTGGCAGGGGGCAGAGGGGGGTTTCAAGGAATGACATTTGTAGCTTCCTTTACTTTCTTTCTTTTCTTTATTAATTTGTTATGATAGTTTGAGAATGTTACTATGGGGAAGCTTTGATGTTCTCCATAAACCCCGAAGGGGAGAGTTTAACCATTGAACACATTGTTCTTTGGACAATGTCACTGTCACTCACACCACTATGGAAAGTAGTGTATTACAAAATGATATGCAAGACACTGTTAACACTAATAATCTGTGCATGTGATGAAAGGCATGCTTGATTGTTTGGGAGACATGAAACTGGTGATGACTAAACTGCATGACAAGCAAAATGTTAAAGAAAACTTTGCTTTTAGATTGTAGTACCCAAAAATGTGTTGATTGTGGAGATACTTTACTCTAAAGAGAATTTTATGGACTACAATTTTTTTTTATATTCCAACTGCTATGCATTCATGTTCTGCTTTTTATTATATATTTGGTCAAGCTAATTTACCTTCATTTCTCTTGATGCCCACACTTGATTTAAATAAGGTTATAGTTCCGAACCATGGTCCTTGAGGAACACCGCCCTGCATGTTTTACTTGTTTCCCTGCTTTGATGCACCTGATTTGAGCAAATGGGTGATTAAATGGCTTCTGCAGAACTTGAGAAAACAATTAAATCACTGAAACAGGCGTGTTGGAGCAGGAAACAACTGAAACTGTCACAATAGGCTGGTGCTGATAAACCAAGTGGTGCAGGCAAGCAGGTTAGGACTCAGAAATATGTAAAATAGAGAATTTATTAACAGAACAAGAGAGCTGACATGGCAGCAAAACAAAACATAGAATGAACAGGCGGTACTCACATTACAGACGGGTCATCACCAGCGAACAGATAAACAATGCCAGGACAAGGACTAACAGAAAGACTCAACTTATATACAGGAAACACCAATTAAACCAAATGATGACACATGTGGGTAATCACAGATGCCAGAGAAGGAGAAAGGATGCAAGACATGAACACGACACGAGATGTGGCTATATACTAGATAAACCCAAACCCTAGAAAGAGAAACAGAGGATCAGGGGGAAACACAGACATAAACACAACATCAGGGACAAGACCACAACTCCTACAGAAACATGCAGGATGGTGTTCCTCAGGGACCAGGGTTGGGAACTACATAATGTAAATATATGTTTCACATCTCTCATGTTGCCATCAAAAAAGAGGAAGGATGCTGTGGGTCAAAGTTGATGCATCTCTGAACCAACAGCACTGAGTGGATGAGAATAAAAGAACTAGAAAGCTCCTTGAGAAATTGTGACGGAGACTGCCACGTGGCAGCCATTTTAAAATTTTAATTTGACAATATTGGGGTTGGCTCTCAGCTACCACCATAACAAAATTGCAACTCAATATGGCAAAAAAAAAAAAAAGTCAAACATGAGTTACAGTCGTTTCTTTTATGCATCTTGGATTTTTGATTTGGATGCAGCATTTGATGGGGAAAATTGTCAGCTAGAACCACACCAAACTTCAACTCTATGTGTGTGTAAAAACAGATGAGTTAAAGCCATTTAAATTTAGCTTTTGTGGCCATCTTGAATGTTTCATTTTAATTCAGGATTTATTGGGCATATTGCTCTCAGCTACCACCACACAAAATTTCAGCTCAGTATGTTTTAAAATAGCTGAGTTATTTGTTTGCTAATTATGTCACCTCAAAATGCCAATAAAAGTAGTAACCCACATCACGGCGCAGAGCCGTTGTTTTGATATAACATTTGTGGAGGTACACATTGCAGTTCGGGCCACATTAAAGTTTATAGAAGTGCAAGACCCTTTTCAGGAGGATATTACTAAGTGGCAAAGTGGCTGCCTTTCAGACATTGGAGTGATGCTGTATGGCAGGCCAACGTAACATCTAATCAAACTATTTGCCAATCTCTAATATTTACCATACCATACCATACCATTTTATTTATAAAGCACTTTAAACAGGAACAAGTCCACACCAATATTTAGCTTTTTTAATGTTAGTAAAATTATTCCACTCAAACAAATAAAATGTTCTTGATGCTAATAAAATAAAACAAAATAAATCTCAATAATGTTCAGACAAAAATAGATGTTAAGGTCTTTACGAGGGTAAACAATATTTAAGATATTTATTTTCACATTATAAGTGGCTGTGTTAACATTTAGAGGATCCTTTAAAAAATTCAGTCACAACCAGATTATTAATTTATCTGTGGGACTAAACTAAATATTGCTGGTTTCTGGAAACTCTTAATAATGATGCTTTACTTTGACAGTAATATTTTTACAGCTAAACTGTTAGTTTATATTAAGAATTTATTATATGAAACCTGTTTCTTTTTTATGTCGTTTTTTATTGATAAAGATGCATTGGTATGGGCTGTTGTGAGACAGTTTCTTAATGGTGGTATTGTAAATATGGTGCAATCTAACATTCAATCATTTTCCAAAGATAATATGTTTTTTTTGTTTGTTTGTTTGGAAAATGGTGCCATTTATTAACCCTTTTAATGTAGCCAGCATGCAATGTCTCCACTGACCCTGGCTGCCACTGCGCTGCTCAAGCATGTCGAAGGAATTGCCCACCGATAAGAGGACGAGGAGTGTTTAAAAAGTAGAAACAGCAACAACTAAAAATAAACTATTTATGTGAAACCAGAAAAATATCTATTCACTTTTAAGTTTGAAAGCTTTGTTTTGATCAGAAGCAGGGTATTCCAGAAAGGAGGTTTAACAAACTCCGAGTTTATCCATGAACTCTGAGTTTCCAGTTCCAGAATGGCTGAAAACTGGAGGTTTTGAATATAACCAAGGCTCCCTGAGGTAGGAAAACGAGGTACAACACACATGCTTCACTTCATCTGTGTTGTACCTCGTAATAAAAAGCCATTGTCGATGCAGCCCTTCATTACGGCAACTATCAGTCACATTAAATTCATACTTAGCAATTCCAGAAAGTACAAACTAGAGAGCTTTATATCAATTAGACTGATATTTCAATTTAAAAAACAAATTCCAAATTTGCATAAAAAGTCAAATAATTATAAAGCTAAACAAAACACATTCCTCTAAAAATGTTCATTAGTCAAAATGGTAATTTGAAAAATATACCTAGCTGTTCGCTGTAGGACGATGTGTCTGTAAAATGAGATATCCAGAAGAATAAAGTGTTTTCATGGTTAATCATTTTCATTTCAAGACCTACCCAAAGAAAACAAACAAAATAAGGTGGTCTTGCACTCATTTGGACTTCTGTATCTGAAGAAAGTTTGCTTTAAACAGTAGATTCAATAAATTTAAGAGTTGGACCTTTGCTAATTTCAGAAACATTTCTGCCCATGAATTATTTTTTGAGTTTATTACAGAATGATGAAAGGCGATGACATGTTACACAACTTAACATTTAAATATACTTTAATTTATGAACTTATAACGCATAAAGAAGTCTATATTTTACTTTCTCACCTGCCTCTGGCCAGATGTTGTTGATGTATCTTAGTACAATACCATTGAACGCTAATGACAACAAATTACTCCCACTTAATTATTATCAATAGAAACATAGAATTGATACTATATCACATCTACTGCATTGTACTTTGCTGATGTCAGTCATTATCAAGTAAATTTGCTTCAATAACAGATTGCAACTCAAATTGGACATTTAATCATTTAAACAGTTAGAAAAAGTATGAGACAGTCATGTTGTAGTGGACTGAGAAAAACTGATGAGCTTTAGAGAAAACCTGTCAGAGAGCGTGTTCATTCCATGGTGATAGACTCAGAGTTTCCCTAACCTCAGGTGTAACTTTCACATAAATAGCTTTCTGGAATACCCGCCAGCTCCTGTGCAGGTAAGCAGCAACCAAGCCATGTGACACCCCTGTAAAAACTCCTGGAGCTCCTCCTGCGTTTGTGGCATGATGGATGTTTTTGGAAATCTTGGGCTGCCAATTAAAAAATTATGCAACCTGCCATTCAGTTTGTTTTGTTCTTTTTGCTCCACAGACACAACAGGATGATGATGATGATGAAGGAGAGACAGGAATGACAGAAGAGGAGAAAGAGGAGGAGGAGAAAGAACAAGAAAAACTGGGGAAGCTGCAGTACTCTATAGAATATGACTTTGAGAACACCAAGGTAACTTTTAAATGCAATGACAACTATTAAATTGTAATAAAATAGATATACTGTATGTCGTTTTGTGTTCACATAAAGAAAATTCACGATTTTTTTTAATTTGGTTGTTTTTATTTATAAGGTTTGTAAAAAAAATTATTTTTTGAGAAAACAAATAAAAACATGTTTTTCCACATGTGGATAAAACCAAGTGCTACATCCTTTTGTTGTCAGTCTGAACTGGTGACTCTGACACGTCTTCTTTGTGATGGTCCTCTGTCCACAGCTCACGGTCGGCATCATGCAAGCCGCAGACCTCCTGTCCATGGACTCGGGTGGAACGTCCGATCCGTACGTTCGAGTCCTGCTGCTCCCTGACAAGAAAAAGAAGTTTGACACTAAAGTTCACAAGAAAACACTGAACCCTGTCTTCAATGAGACATTTGTTTTCAAGGTATGATCACTATCTTTGTAGATACTATCACTCATTTTGGATGTCAGAG
>JBBPBX010001094.1:29534-39613 GCA_038048925.1 Garcialebias charrua | reverse complement strand
ATTTGGGGAAGAACATAAGATTGCATCAAATTGGTTTGTATCAAATGGATGTTTTATTCATACTGGGTTAAGCTGGAATCTCCACCAGCTGCAAATTTCCAGCTAAAAAAAGGACAAATACAAATATATTGCATTTTAAAATTTTGTTTGTGAAAAACATATCTGTCTTGTGCTTGGTGGAAGTTTATGGATGTGATGTTGATTATGTAAATTGTATGTTTTTTCTTAGATACATTTGTTTTCATGCTTTTTGTTCCTCATTTACTATTCAATTAATTTCTTATCATGCATATTTTTAAATTTACTGTACTATTTAATTGTTGCGAATCTACAAGAGCAAGTTTTCTCAGGTCAAAGGTTTTGTGAATATTTACTAAAACTTCTCCTTCATCAGTTGCCCTACGAGGAGCTGGGTGGGAAAACGTTGGTGATGTCTGTGTTTGACTATGACCGATTCTCCAAACATGACGTCATTGGAGAAGTGAAGATACCCATGAACACCATTGACCTCGGACATCCAATCGAAGAATGGCGGGACCTGGAAAGTGCTGACCAAGAGGAGGTGCTGCTCCAGATCAGCCTGATTAGAGCCAAGCTTTAAGGATTAGAAGGAATATAAAATATTTTCCATATTGTCTGATGAGAATCTTTGCTTGTCTTTTTCCTGCTCAGCCTGAGAAACTTGGAGACATCTGCATCTCTCTGCGTTATGTCCCCACTGCTGGAAAACTCACAGTCTGCATCCTGGAGGCTAAGAATCTGAAAAAGATGGATGCCTGTGGCTTATCTGGTAAAATAAATAAATAAATAAATAAATAAACCAAGATAAATAAATAAATAAATAATACTTATTCACTTTAAAAGTATTGTTAAGATTTCACATTCAGCAAGTAGAATGTTGATCAGTAACTATGAAGGTTTTACAAATATATATTTAGGGGTCGGATGCAATGTGGGATGGGTGGTGGTGGAGGGCAGGGACCCTGGCGGTCTGATCCTCGGCTACAGAAGCTGGCTATTGGGACCTGGAATGACACATTTCTGGTGGGGAAGGAGCCTGAGCTGGTACGTGAGGTTAAGAGGTTTCGACTGGAAATAGTCAGACTCACCTCAACGCATGGGTCTGGCTCTGGAACCAGTTTCCTTGAGAGGGGTTGGACACTCTTCCACTCTGGAGTTGCCCCTGGTGAGAGGAGCCGAGCAGGAGTGGGCATACTTGTTGCCTCGCAGCTTTGTGCCTGTACGTTGGGGTTCACCCTGATGAACGAGAGAGTAGCCTCCCTCCACCTACGTGTGGGCAGATGGGTTCTGACTGTTGCTTGTACTTACACGCCAAACAGCAATTCAGATTACCCATCCTTTTTGGAGTCCTTGGAGGGGTACTGGAGAGTGCACCTCCTGGGGACTCCTTTGTTCTACTGGGGGACTTCAATGCTCACATGGACAATGACAGTGAGACCTGGAGGGGTGTGGTTGGGAGGAACGGCCCCCCTGATCTGAACCTGAGTGGTGTTCTGTTATTGGACTTCTGTGCTCGTCATGGATTGTCCATAACAAACAGTGTATTCAAGCATAAGGGTGTCCATATGTGCTCTTGGCACCAGGACACCCTAGGTCGTAGTTTGATGATTGACTTTGTTGTCATCTCATCTGATCTGCAGCCGCATGTCTTGGACACTCGGGTGATGAGAGGGGCAGAGCTGTCCACTGACCACTGCCTGGTGAGTTGACTCCAATGGTGGGGGTCTGGAGGAGGATGCCGGTCAGACCTGGCAGACCCAAACGTATTGTGAGGGTCTGCTGGGAACGTCTGGCAAAGTCTCCCATGAGACGGAGCTTTAACTCCCACCTCCTGGAGAGCTTCAAACACATTCCAGAGGAGGCGGGGGACATTGAGTCTGAGTGGGCCATGTTCCATGCCTCTATTGTCGAGGCAGCTTATCGGAGCTGTGGCTGCAAGGTTGTTGGTGCCTGTCATGGCGGTAACCCTCAAACCCGGTGGTGGACACCGGCAGTGAGGGATGCTGTCAGGCTGAAGAAGGAGTCCTATTGGGCCTTTTTGGCTTGTGGGACCCCGGAAGCAGCTGATAGGTACCGGCAGTCCAAGCGGCATGCGGCTCGGGTGGTTGCTGAGGCAAAAACTCGGGCGTGGGAGGAGTTCGGAGAGGCCATGGAGAATGACTTCCGTACGGCTTCGAGGCGATTCTGGTCCACCATCCGGCGTCTCAGGGGGGGAAAGAGGTACGCGACCAACACCATTTATGGTGGGGATGGCGTGCTGTTGACCTCAACTCGGGATGTTGTGAGTCGGTGGGCGGAATACTTCGAAGACCTCCTCAATCCTACTGGCACGTCTTCCACTGAGGAAGCGGAGCCTGGGGACTTTGGGTCGGGCTCTCCAATCTCTGGTGCTGAGGTCACTGAGGTGGTTAAAAAGCTCCGCGGTGGCAGGGCTCCGGGGGTGGATGAGATTCGCCCTGAGTTCCTTAGGGCTCTGGATGTTGTGGGGTTGTGTTGGCTTACGCGACTCTGCAATATCGCGTGGACATCGGGGGCAGTTCCCTTGGATTGGCAGACTGGGGTGGTGGTTCCCCTATTCAAAAAGGGGGACCGTAGGGTGTGTTCCAACTATAGGGGGATCACACTCTTAAGCCTCCCTGGTAAGGTCTATTCAGGGGTTCTGGAGAGGAGGGTCCGTCGGATAGTCGAACCTCGGATTCAGGAGGAGCAGTGTGGTTTTCGTGCTGGTCGTGGAACACTGGACCAGCTCTACACCCTCAGCAGGGTCCTGGAGGGTGCGTGGGAGTTTGCCCAACCAGTTTACATGTGCTTTGTGGACTTGGAGAAGGCATTCGACCGCGTCCCTCGGGGGGTTCTGTGGGGGGTACTCCGGGAGTATGGGGTACCAGGCCCTTTGATAAGGGCTGTTAGGTCCCTGTACAACCGGTGTCAGAGCTTGGTCCGCATTGCCGGCAGTAAGTCAGGCTCGTTTCCGGTGAGAGTTGGACTCCGCCAAGGTTGCCCTTTGTCACCAATTCTGTTCATAACTTTTATGGACAGAATTTCTAGGCGCAGCCAAGGTGTTGAGAGGATCTGTTTTGGTGGCCTTAGAATCGCTTCTCTGTTTTTTGCAGATGATGTGGTCCTATTGGCTTCATCAGTTCGTGATCTACAGCTTTCGCTGGAGCGGTTTGCAGCCGAGTGTGATGCGGCCGGGATGAGGATCAGTTCCTCCAAATCCGAGGCCATGGTCTTGAGCCGGAAAAGGGTAGCATGCCCTCTCCGGGTCGGGGAGGAGGTCCTGCCCCAAGTGGAGGAGTTTAAGTATCTCGGGGTCTTGTTCACGAATGAGGGAAAACTGGAGCGTGAGATCGATAGGCGGATAGGTGCAGCGTCCGCAGTGAAGCGGGCGCTGTACCGGTCTGTCGTGGTGAAGAGAGAGCTGAGTCAAAAGGCAAAGCTCTCAATTTACCGATCGATCTACGTTCCCACCCTCATCTATGGTCATGAGCTTTGGGTTGTGACCGAAAGAACGAGATCTCGGATACAAGCGGCTGAAATGAGTTTTCTCCGCAGGGTGTCTGGACTCTCCCTTAGAGATAGGGTGAGAAGCTCAGTCATCCGGGAGGGACTCGGAGTAGAGCCGCTGCTTCTCCACATCGAGAGGAGCCAGTTGAGGTGGCTCGGGCATCTGGTTAGGATGCCTCCTGGACGCCTCCCTGGTGAGGTGTTCCGGGCATGTCCCACCGGGAGGAGACCCAGAGGAAGACCCAGGATACGCTGGAGGGACTATGTTTCTCGGCTGGCCTGGGAACGCCTTGGGATTCCCCCAGAGGAGCTGCTCCAAGTGGCTGGGGAGAGGGAAGTCGGGGCCTCCCTACTTAGGCTGCTACCCCCGCGACCCGACCCCGGATAAGCAGAAGAGAATGGGTGGATGGATGGATGGATGGATGGATGGATATTTATTTCAGTCTTTCTTTAGAAATCATTACAATATGGGTTTAGCATGTTCTTTGTTTAAACATAACTAAAAGCTTTTCACTTGTTTTTATAGCTGCAGCTTTGCAATGATCAAAATAAAAAAACAGACGCTTAATGTCATTTTTTAAAATGGTATTTGTAGTAAAAAAACACATTTTCAGGCATTTTTAATAACGACAGTAGAATGAAACTCCAAAGACTTATGTGCCAAAGCAATACAGTCTTTGTTCAAAAGATTTAGTTACATAAAAATAAATTCAAAAGAATCACTATGAACACATTCAAAAATTGTATAAACACAATTCAGATCTGAAAATTAAAGCTGTGCAAACTAAGCAGAAATAAAAAGTCCTGATGATCGTTTTGATCTTTTGATGTTCCCTTCAGATCCATATGTGAAGATCCAGCTGCTGCAGGGGGGAAAACGTCTGAAGAAAAAGAAGACAACTGTGAAGAAAAACACGCTCAACCCATATTATAATGAATCATTCAGCTTTGAAATTCCACTGGAACAGATGCAGGTTTGATACTTTTTATTATATTATTCAAAGTAGTATATAACATTTCAATGATAAATTGACATTAATTCATAGACCTATTCAGCACTGGTGGCTGTATTTTGTACTACTAAATATAGAAAGTAATACAGATAGTCGGTTTTTGATGGTAACAAGAAAAAGTAAAGGACATTTGATTTCTAACATTTGTGTCAAATCAGATTTTAAAACAATAAACTACTTAGATTTTTTGACCAGATGAGTAAATATGCAAACCGTGAACAAAATTCTCTTTTTGCTAGACCAACATTATCATCTGTATCTCTCTGTGCAAAAGAAAACAACTTTTGTTTGGTATTAAGGACTTGATGAGATATTAAATGGATGCTTCTGCTGTTTACTTACATTCATGATTTAATTTAAAGGTTGAACGAATTGGCTTTCTTTCTGTTGTTGTTTTGTTTAATGCAAGAATCTGGTTAATGGATTAAGTTTATTTGAAATAACACACTCTTACAAGAAATCAGTCAGTAAGGATTGCACTTTTATAACAAAAGAACTCTATCATGATTTATGGAAAAATTTTGAAACCATGCAATTTTGTTTTGTTTTGTTTCAAGACGTCAGTTCTCCAAAATTTAGAAATCTACAAATAATAATGTAAAAGGATAAACATCCTGATGCATCCAGGTAGAAAAATCTAAAAAGTTAAGTCTTGTCCTCTGGACATTCAAAAAACAAACAAACAAACAAAAAAGTAGCAACATTTCATCTTTCATCCGAAAGACTTCTTCAATCTGAGGAGCTGTATTCAGATCAGTCTTATAAATAGCACCTTCTCAGAGTGGATCAATCAACCAGTTTGCT
This sequence comes from Garcialebias charrua, assembly GCA_038048925.1. Lineage (NCBI taxonomy): Eukaryota > Metazoa > Chordata > Actinopteri > Cyprinodontiformes > Rivulidae > Garcialebias > Garcialebias charrua. The sequence goes on along the minus strand of JBBPBX010001094.1, from coordinate 34,268 downwards.
GCTGACAGCCAAAACTAGCTGTTCACATGATCAAGGATGACCATCAGCCTAACAATGGATTGTTAGCACCCTGATGGTTGTTCGCTATTCACAAGGGGCTGAGTGATACTAGCAATAACAGCATTGTAAGAGGGGGACAGTTGAACACGGAGGCCTCCACCTCTGTTTAATGATTGTTAAGACAAGGAGCTGGGTGCAGGGCCCCGGAGACTTCCTCTTGGGACCCAGGACCCAAGACCTGCCTCCAGCTCCATTGTCCCCCTCCCACTGTTCGCATCTCCCTCAGAAGTGGCAACTCATACTAAATAAATCAAGGAAAGCTGAATTAACTTTTATAAAATGTATTAAAGTAAAGGCAGGAAAAGGTTACAGTTTACAGCACTGGCTCTTTGATATGATCAGCATCTGGAAGAGAGAGTGGTGTCCCGTGTCCTTACTGATCTATAGGGCCTAGGCCCGGCCCTTCGCAGAAGGGGAGCTCTTCCTGTCACGTGCATGAGGGGGCGTGACTAAGTGTGATCTCAACATATCTTATGGGAATTGATGCATGTGGAAAAACATGGGACAGTGCATTAAAGGTTCAGTATGCAGTTTCTGTAGAACTGCAGCAGTTAGAAATATTTTCAACAGGCAAAGCATTCTGATCCCTCCCCCTCAGAGCCATATGTGGCTCTGCCCCCTTGTGGTCTGTTGAATTTCAAATTCAAGCTCTGTTTTTATTGGCTGATTCAAATTCAAGCTCTGTTTTTATTGGCTGGTTACAAACTCTGTTTTTATTGGCTGGAAAATGGCGGGTCACCTTTTCTTTTTAGAAATGCTTATTTACCACCTGGAGAAGCAAGGGGACAATATTTTTTTTAATTTTTTTTCAGAGATTACCTGGCTAACATCAGTCTGTCAGGAGGTAGTGACAGAGTGAAGAAATATGTTCATAAAAAAAGCTACATACTGCAGCTTTAAAGCCTTTCTACATGATGTAGCAAGCAAAATAAACTATATTCCTTGACAGTTATTGAATCCATGGGAGACTCTCTTTAGATGCTTTTAACCCAGTCAGGACCGGGTCATAATTTCATTATAATCCCATCTCTGAGTAGATTAAAAAAAACAGGACCAATCTACATAAATAACTAAAATGATGGACTGTTTCTTTTCACAAAGATGGCCTCCTTTACTCCTCTCTCAAACCATTGTTCCTCTTTATCAAGGATGTGAACATATTCATCCCTGAAAGAGTGACCGCTGGCGTGGAGATGAGATGAGATGCTTACAGCAGTTTGCAGGACTTACTGGCACTGCCCTGGAGTGGTTCCGATCATACCTGACAGACAGAACAGAGTCTGTCTCCATCGGGCGTGCCAAGTCATTGAGCCATCCTGTTTCTTGTGGTGTGCCCCAGGGATCAGTTCTGGGACCCCTCCTTTTCAACCTATACATGGTACCACTTGGGTGTATTATCAGCAGCTATGGGGTCTCATTCCATTGCTATGCTGATGATACTCAGCTGTATCTTAAACTGGGTAGCAATGTGTCTGAGACCCCATCTACATCATCTTCTTCAGCTTCTCCATTTTCTCCACTTTCTTCTCTTTCCACACTCACAGCGTGTCTGGAGGAGATAAAGGCATGGATGCGGCAAAATTTCCTTCACCTTAACAGTTCAAAAACAGAAGCAATTCAAATTGGTACATCACATCAAATTCAACAACAAAAAATCCTCAGTATCACTTTTTCTGGCCAGAACATCTCTCTTTCCAATACAGTCACCAATCTTGGTGTTATTTTTGATCCACAACTCACCTTTGAAAGCCATATAAAGCATATCTGTAAAACTTCTTTTTTTCATCTTCGAAATATTGCAAAGCTTCGGTCTACACTGTCCTTCACTGATGCAGAAAAGCTCGTCCATGCCTTTGTCTCCTCCAGACTGGATTACTGCAATGCACTTCTCTTCGGGATTCCTGGCAAGAACATACAAAAACTACAGTATGTCCAGAACAGCGCTGCCAGGGTCCTGATGAGAGTGCGTAAGTATGAACACATCACTCCTGTACTGCGTTCACTACACTGGCTTCCTGTTTCTGCCCGGATCACGTACAAAATGTATCTGCTCACCTTCCAGTGCCTGTACGGTAATGCACCATCCTATTTAAAAGAACTTCTCACTCCTCACTGTCCTTCCCGCACTCTCCGCTCTTCCAACACCCATCTTCTTCTCACTCCCAGGTCTCGGTCTCGCACAATGGGAGACCGGGCTTTCTCCTGCGCTGCCCCTCGGCTGTGGAACGCCCTGCCCTCATATCTGAGGGCCCCACAGACCGTGACATGTTTTAAAAAAGGTCTTAAAACCTTTCTTTTTATCCAGTTTTTTAAATAATTAATTGTGCTTTTGTTTTTTATTGCACCCAGTTTTTTGAGTATTTTATCTGCATTTTGTGAATTTTAAGTTTTTGATGCAATCATCTGTGAGGCTCCATCCTCTTGGTTGTTCCTCTTCTTTGTTGCATTTATGGTTGATTTTTATCTTGATTTTATTTTTCATTGTAGCACTTTGAGATCTGTTTGATGTAAAGTGTGTTATAAATAAAAGTTATTATTATTATTATTATTATTATATGCAGGTAACGTATGTAGATATGTAGATGTGTATGTGAATGTATATGCATGTGTTTGTATGTATGCATATAGGTATGGGTATATATATTTATAGAGATTTACTGCAAAGCCATGAATATTCTAAGTCTTTTATACATACAGTAGGTATTTTGTTGTTGTGTTTTGTCATGTTCTTTGCAGGTTTACAGACAGTGGTCAGGTGTTTTGCCTTGTGCTCTCTTTGTGTATATTTCTTATATTTTGTAGTCTTACTTTCCGTCTTTCCTTTCTTTCTATCCTATATATAAAAAACTCCACTATATAATTACTAGAATAAATATTTCACAATAATGGTGTGGAGAGGATGGCTGTAAGGGGAGAAGGGAGGACATCAGAAAAAAATGACATTGAGAATAATTTCTATTTACAAAGAGACTTCTGGATCAATGATTGTAACTGCCACCATACAGGGAACAACACTCATTCAGACGGTGGATGGAAGGAGTTGTATGTTTTCACTGCAATGTGCTTTCTAACCTAAAACTTTCCTTTAACTGTCATTTGATAATTTCTTGTTTTTTCTTTCTATCAACCAACCAACTATTCCAGACTCACCTCACTTCCTGTGTTTAGTGTTGGTGCTGCTCAGGCTCCAGTCTTTTCTGCTGTAAAATGGTGACAGCCGTGGCATTTGGCCATGCTCTTATCCATTCCATGGCTGCGGGCATCCCTCCAGAACCAGCCCCACCATCAGGCCTGATCGTCTGCCTGGGAAAATGAAATTAGGGAAGACATGATGGCACAGTCATCCTCTCCCCACTCGCGGGCTGATTGCATTAGCAGAGCAGAAACTCGATTTGGTGCTTTTCTATGGCCACTGGAGAGGAATTGATTTGGATTTAGCCTAAATGGTTCAGCCTCATGTCTTCAAACAAGACGGGTAATATTTGAGAAGTGACGCTGGTGTTATAATGATGGGACGGGTGGTAAAGGAAGCGACTGGAGGCTAGAAAGATTATTTAAAAAGTAAAGAAATTTGTATTTCAAATAACAAAAATTATCCACATATATATTAAATGTTGTGCTTATTGTTTTCTTGAAATCCATATTTATTTCTAAAGCAGGGATGGAAAATATTTAGATTTTTATTACTCTGTTATTGTTGCTAATGTGTTTAGAGAACAATGTTTTTGTAATAACGGCAGCAGGAATATGAAACACTTCAATTTCAGCAGCAGAAAAGCTGATGGTTTGCAGAGGGTTGAAACCAGAATGCAGGCTAGACTTGAAATTCTTAAACTGATTTACAAATTATAAAATAAAGCTCTGAATTCAAAAGTGCTCAAAAAACACAAAAAGGTTCAGGAGCAACTGAAGGACTTGAGGGGTGACATCAAAACTGTGTTCAATGTGAGTCTGAGGAACGAACAGAAAGAGAATATAAAGGAACACTAAGGAGAACACCTGAGGAGAGACAACAAGGACCAGGTGAGAGTGGGCGTGGCAAGAACATGGACCTGAGCTGATTACAGGTAAACAAAAGTAACAGAAATCAAACGCAAATAAACATAACAAGGGAAATTCAATTCAGTTTATTTATATACCACCAAGACACAACAGAAGTCATCTCAGGGCACTGAACAGAAACATTTATATAAAAGTAAGTTAATAGCATTATTTATCTGAGGAGCAGACTGCTTGGAGTCTTTGTCACAGACTCTCATCTTGAGCAAGCATGAAGGCAACAGTGGAAGGGAAAGACTCCCTCATGAGGAAGAAACCTTTAGCATAACCAGGGTCAGGACAAGCAGCCATCTGCTTCCACCGGTTGGGTTTAAGAGGACAGAAAGGAGAAACTGTCAGGGTTTTAGGCAGGTCAGGACTGGAAAGAACCCAGTATTGCAGGCAAGAGTCAGAACTCAAGGATTACAAAAATAAATGATCTTTAATAATAAACCAAAAAGGCTGACGTGGCAGCAACTTACAAAAACATGGAACAGGGATCAGGACAAGACAGGGTAGACCCAACAACGACACGACAAAGGAAAAGACTTACAGACAGGCTTAGATACACAGACAAGACCGGACGTGATTACAAACAGCTGGGAACAGGTGGTGGAATTAATCAATTAATTAATT
>JBBPBX010001094.1:19604-23458 GCA_038048925.1 Garcialebias charrua | reverse complement strand
AGGGAGGAACTGCAAGGACGGAGGGCATGAGGAAACCCAAATACAAGAAACCAAAAAGCGACAGTGGAAGAGCCTGGAACCTGAACTAAGCACAACAAACTAAACACAAGGGTATATAACAAGTTCAAGGTGGGTGAACGGGAGGCCATCCAAGACATGGAGTAATCTCAGGGGGTGGCCGGCTGGGAGACCGTCCACCATGAGACAGTCCATCATCAGGCGTGTGCTTTTGAGGGCGATCCAGGGAAGAAGCCACTGATGAAGCCACAGCTGCCAACACCATGACTGCAGCTGGAGTCGTGAGTGCCTGAGCTACTACTGGAGTTGAGGGCGCCGGAGCTGCTGCTGGAGATGAGGACGACAGAGCTGCCACTGGAGACGAGCACTCTGGAGCTGTCGCTGGAGTCGGGAGCACAGAGGCCATCACTGGAGTCGGGAGCCCAGAGGCTGCCACAGGTGTCAGGAGTTCAGAGGCCGCTGCAGGAGTCGGGTGCGCACGGGCCACCACTGGAGTCAGGAGCGCAAAAGCTGCCGCCGGCACAGGAACCGCTGCGGATGTGTGACCCTCCAAGGAAATGGGCTCATCAGGCAATGCAAGAGTTGTAAAAACTACAGACTGGTCGGAATGGAAACCACCACAGGGGCTGCAGTTGAGAGGACCATTGGTGGCGGAGCAGGAGGCGCAGTACATTCTGGAGGTGACGCTGGGAACGTGGGTTGGGATTCAACGGACCAGCAGATTATATTCAGTATCCATTACTCCTCCAGCGCCACATCGAGGAGCTTCGCCATATTCAGGTACTGTACTGGATTAGTCATGGCAGCCGAGGGATCTCACCCAAGACATCCTGTGTTGCGACCCATCTTGCACGCAGTGTCATAGCTCAGGAGAGCCAGAGAGCGAACACGAGACCGAGACAAGCAAGACTCAGAGGGGAATAACGGTTTAACAGTGTTTATTATTTACAGTGAATATGATATACTGTAGTTGAACCTACACTGGGAATCCTGGAATGGGAGGGAAGACATCAGGTGGATCCACAGAGGTGAGTTTTGAACAGTAATTTGATAATTCTGTTTCCTTACAGGAGTTGGAGATGAAGGGAGAATAACATTGGTTCGAGGAGCCACGGAGGAGGAACACAAGGCAAGAGGCTGTAAGCAAGAAGGTCCAAAAGGCACTGGTATCCAGAACGACGGGTCATGGAGGAACATGAGGAGACACAGGTAACTGCGACCATAAAAAGCGAGAAATTAAACAACTCCTTCTTAAGCTACAACCAGGTCAGAAGCATACTACCATGAAGGGAGGTGAATGCTCCAGCAGAGAGTAGAGCTCGACTGTAGCTGGATCCCTGATGACTAGATAACCTGCAAGTAGTGTTAATTGGTGGCCTTCTTGGATCCAGGAGCTGCAGAAGGTCACACTCTCACACGCAGGTCATTGGGAGTGCAAAAAGTATGAAACAGTGCCCAAGTAGGGCTTTAACAGACTACCGGTACTCGAGTAATTTACACATCGATTCCTAGGACATCTATCAAGTTTTTAAATTTCATGTAGAGTATTCATAGTGACGTCATCACATTGCAGTTACAGAACAGAAAATGAATCAACTTCCTGTTTGGAGCACATTGCGAACAGGTGTTACACCATATTATGTGCCCACTGTATATTGTGACCATAGGGGGAGGTGTTGCATGTACTGTTGCAGGTCACAGAATATGGTGCAACACCGGGTCCAATCGACCAAACCAGAACCAGCTTCCTCTGACCTTGTTTCATAAACAAAAAGCAAAAAATATTAATCTCTAAACCTATAAAAAAAACTATACAAATAATAATCTCTAAAAGTAAACCCAGTGGATGAGTTGCTGCTCATCCATTGGGGTGAGCACAGCCGAGGATGGGCAGCCTGCTGGGTCTTTGTAAGGTCTTGGTATTCTGTCACGTTTTGGTGTGGTTCAGACCCAAAAAGTACAGGCAGCACGTCAACTTGGCAGGTAAAATAATGTTTAATATAAAGAACACAAAATGGCTGACAGGGCAGCAAACTTACATACTCAGGGAATCACTAGGAACTCAGGAGACAGAGGCGACATGAGACAATGCCAGGACAATAAACAGAGAAGCAGACTTATGTACACAAACACACAGCATGACAAACACCTGGATGACACAAAGGAGGAGATAATCAAGACATTTAACAGGAGACCAGGGAGTGTAGGGATGGGGACCTACCACCAGAGGGTACCATCCTTACAACTGCAGTCAATAGAGGGAAGGAACGTCACAGTTACAAGGCGTTTCCAAGAATTCAGAGTTAAGCAGGATCCATTTCTGAAAAAGAAACCCAATTTAACTTTCAGTTTCCTTACTAGGTTTTCCATGTGAAGCTTAAAATAGACATGCAAATGGACCAAGACACCCAAATATTTGTAGGAATTGACAAACTCATTAGGGACACAATTTGAGGATAATATCAGGTTTCTATCAATGTCGACCCCCAAGTAAGCAGACCGATTCAGTAAAGACAGAGCCAGGAGTACAAAAGGTAAATGAACTTTATTTACAGGTGATTGGGTGTCGTCACAGCTGAAAGGGAGAAGAGGATAAGGTTGCTTTGTCTTGTCTGTGAAACTGTCTTGAGAGCCTCTCTTCTACAAAATCTTCCGAATCATAACTATGGACTTCGATTTGGTCAGTTGGTCCCTCAACACAACTGATAACATTTCTTCAAAAAGAAGACAGGCTGTAGGTGAGCCGATTTGCCCTGTTGGCATGCACAGAGCTGGATATCTCATCGACTTGGAAAACTTGATGATGTGTCTATCTCTGCTGTCATCTATGGATCTTAAGGACGCGTGTTTAATTGGATTTATGATAACTGGTTCCTGCTTTTTGGATTTGGCTGGTTCCTGCTCTATCAACACACAAGGAAGACGTCGGCAGCAAATCTGGACCTGGACCTGGACTGGCTTGGTTCATGGCTTGAGAATCCAGACTTTTGGCTGAATGGATTACATCTCGGGATTTTCTCAGGCACGTTCCATTGGTATGGTAATTTTAATTTGGACATTTTGGAAGCGAGTGGACCGACACAGACTGAAGGTAGATGTCATTAAAGTTCTGCCTGTCCCCAAAACAATCGTGTTTATCTGAAATTTGGCTCACTGACTGGCCTTGACAAGCCGTCTTATCTCAACACACCTGCTGAAGTTTTGTAAACCTGACGCTCTCACCCCTCCCAACCCTTCTGCTGAGGAATTCCACGGACTTTTAAGAGTAGCCCAGCTGAATAAACATTCTGTCATCATTTCAGGACTCTGGATTCGCCTCTGGCCGTCCTCGGCAGCACCCCCACCCCATGAGTGTGCACAGATCTCCAGAGGGAACTACTGTATATGAACTAAGTGATTCTATCTGAACTCTGCCGTGCCTCAACGGGCTGGCTTGCTCATCGCCTTTGAGTCCCCTCCCTCGCCCTCTGCATAATGTCGGCGTCATTATGTGCTTGTGTGCGAGATTTATTTTCATTACCACATTTTTCACCTTCAAGCAGATGTCAAAAATGTGTTCGGAATTTTTCTGTCTCCAAATCCTGTGTCATTTTTCCACACTTTTATTTTCTGTCCAACAGATCTTACTTGTAAATGAGTCTTAGAGGCTCAATGTGACTTATCTGTTTAAACAAAGGTTGAATGAATGAATGAATGAATATGGGTTCTGGTGGTATTTTATAATCATGAATCCTTGAAATAGAGAATAATCTCCTTACTGTTTGTCTTATAGGTGAAGGCCGAGAAGGAGAGGAGAAGAGAGGTCCTGGGTTTTGCAGGAGATCCAGTTTTGAGGT